>PVIR01012892.1:0-43487 GCA_004026965.1 Petromus typicus | reverse complement strand
CATAACAATACTGGGTGTGGAGACCCACACCCAGCAGCAACCAGTACCACATACCACAGTGCCGGGCGTGGTGGCTCACGCCTGTAATCCCAGCACTCGGGAGGCAGAGGCAGGAGGATTGTGATGTGAGTTTGAGGCTGAGCTCAGGGCCAGCCTGAACCACAAAGGGAGACCCTGTCTCAAAAAAAAAAAAAAAAAAAAATTGAGATCTAACCCTATATCAATTTTCTCATCCATAATGATTCCCTAATAATCTCTTAGTGATGCATAGTCCTCTTTCACCTACCCTTGAATGTCTTCCTTCCTTATTGTTCAATAATGCTAATAATAGTTGAATATAGGCTGAGAAGAATAATAATAAAGGATGAAAGTGTAAATGTAAGGTTTGTCACATTTAAGTGTTGTATGATTGGTTCTTTTGATTCTGTTGTACCCAAAATAATAATTTCCTTAAAACATGAGGACAAAGTTAAAAAAACACTTAAACAAGTGAAAAATAAATACTATTTCTGAACAAATAAAGCTGAAAACATCACAACAAGACAATTCCTTACTGTAATGATCTTCATATAAATTACAGTCTCCCCCATCCTACTTGACCTCACCCCTCAGAACCAAAAAAGAAAAAAAAAATGAAAAAATAAAAATAACAAAAAAACATATATGTACACAAAGGAATATGGGAAAACAAAGAACAAAGGAGCCCAAGGTATTCTAATTTTTCCGTGGAGGATCCAGTCGTCTCCAGGGGAGAGGAAAGCAAACTCAAGGTAGTAAAGCTTTTGAATTGAGATAACAAACAGTAAAGAAACTTGGCATACTTGGCAAGTTCAAATCAAAAGTTTATAGAATTATTAAACAATAATCAATGTCTATTTGAGGGAAACAAAAATTGGAAGAGGTGGGTAAAATAGTTCAAACCATGAGTGACAATTTTACTAAAGATATAGATTCCATGAAAAGATATCAGAGAAAAATACTAAATTTTAAAAATCATATATAATCCATAAATTACAAAATTGACCAATGTTAAGACAGGGTTTCTGAAATTGAGGGCAGAATGATAAATTATGATGAATTGCTCAAACAAGACTCATAAAGGATAAGAGAGCAAGAAGTATTCAATAGTGGCTAAATGATACTAAGAAGACAAATTTAAGGCTAAATGGTGTTGGGAAGAACTAAAAGATAGGACACGTGGAATAATACTTATGTTTGCAGAAATGCTAATAGAAAACTTCAGAAATATGAGAAAAGCCTCCAACATACAAGTAAATAAGGTAAACAGAACAGCAACCAATTACAATGAAACAAAAGAAGCTGTCGGACACATTGTAGTTAGTGTAATTAATGTTAGAACACCAACCAAAATCTATTCAAAAGCTATCAAGAAAAAGGAAAAAAATCACTTATAAAAGTAAACAACATTACAACAGGTTGTTCAACATAAAACTTAAACGCCACAGAAGCTCAGAGTGAAATATTTCAAGCTTCAAAAGTAAACAACTTCCAACAGATTAATATTACCAGCAAAACTTGTTTTCATTCAAAATATATGAGAAAGTAAGGACATTGTATGAAAAAGAAAAATTTCAGAGACTTGTGAATACAAAGCCAACACTCCAGAAAATACTCAAGAGTATTCTAGACAGCTAAGAGAAAGCTGACAGAGACAAAAATCCAGATGCAATGCAGTAAGCAAAGAAAATAGATTAAAAAAAAAAAAAAAAAAAGAGGCAGCAGAGAAAGTGTACAATGGTAACAATTAGTCAGGGTCTCTCAGTTGTTAACTCTAAGTGTTAATGGCCTCACTCAGCAATTAAATGACACAGATTGGTACACTGAAACAAAAACCAGAGTCCCATAGACCACTACATTCAAGAGACTTATCTAATCGAAAAAGATAATCACAGACTCAAAGAATAAGAAACAATATTACATGCACTAGGACCCTGAAAACAAGCAGAGATAGTAAGTTTACTCTTAGATAAAGTAAATGTCAAGCTAAAACCAATGAGAAGAATCAAAGAAGATCAGCACATACTAAAGTAATGATCAGACAAGAAGAGATAACACTGGTAAAGGTATGGTATGTGCATTAAATGCTGGAGAAGCTTGCTGTGGCTGGTTTATCTGATGCAAACTTGGCTGTTCTCATCAAAGAAGCTCAAGTCCTTAACTGTTGCTGGGAATGGCTGCTATTCTCATCAGGAGAACCCTGATTAGGAGAGCTTTGTGTGTTGCTTCCTGATTCCAGTGTAGATCCTTCAGCCTGGCCACACAAATCCTTCACCCCACTAGCTTCCACTACTGGGCTTTGGGTCTTCCTGGTGCAGATCTTCCATGTGGACTTGCATAAGACATTGCTGTGAGCTCTAGGCTTCTGGTTGGACTTATGGAAGGCATTGCCTTGGACTCTGGGCATTAATTTGGGTTTGTGTGGGACATTGCTGTGGAATCCAGACCCTTGGCTGGATCTTTCATGTCTCTGGTGTGTGGATAGTTCGCTTTCACTACTCTGCACTTGAATTTTTGAGCGAATATTACAAAGCATTCCTGTCAATTATGTCTGTGTTAAATCTGATCCCTTGCAAACTCTGACTACAACAGAAACACATAGTGAAAAGAGTTGTTATATATGATGGCCAAGGATGTTTCATCCCACAGTTGCAAGGATCATTCGACACATGAAGATCAAGAAGTATAGACAGAACAAAGAAAATCTGATCGTATCAATAGATGCAGAAAAGGCTTTTGACAAAATTCAACAGCAGTTCATGGTAACAATCCTGAAGAAAATGAAGAAATGTAGAAGGTCCTTACGTGAACTTGTCAAAGATTGTTTATAACAAACCAATGCTCAACATTATACTTAATGAGGAAAATCTGAAAACTTTGCAATTTAAATCAGGGAGAGAAGAAAGGTGCCTATTACCACCACTTCTGCTGAACATAGTACTATAAGCACCAGCCAGAGCAATGAAGCACAATAAAGAAATAGTTCTAAAAATATGCAAAGGGAAAAGGGGCTAGGGGTAAGTTAAAAAGAGAAAAATGCAAGCAAAGCTTATACATATATGTACATATATAGGTACATATATAGTATATATACCTATATATGTATATATATATGCATGTATGTATATAGTACATATACCAGCAATGTATATATATGTGTACACACACACACATATATGTATATGTGTGTGTGTGTATATATATATATATATATATATATATATATATATATATAGACATATATATATGGGACATTATATATATATGGGACATATATATATATGGGACACACACACACACACACACACACACACACACATATATATATATATATATATATATATATATGGGGCGGGTGATTGAGAGGGCAGTGGAATGGGAAAAAATGAGAAATCGTGTCGTGTACAAATTCTCAATGTCAATTGTGATCATTATGTGTATATAAAATGGACCAATAACTAATTTTCAAAAAAGAAACAAATCAAAGTATTATTTACCATAAACACAATACTTTTTATGGAAAAGCCAAAGAATTCTATCAAAAAACCTCTTAGAATTAATAAACAATTTTAGCAATGTACACAAAAATCATATAGCATTTGGGCATAACAATAATGCACTCATGAAAAAGAAATTATGTAAATAATACAATTCATAAGAGCATTATGAAAAACTGTATACCTAGTAATTAATCTAATGAAGTCAAAGGCCTCTGTGATGAAAACTAAAGTACAGTTAATCCTCAGTTGTTCAATTGAGTTTGCTCCAAGTTCGTGTTTGGACGCTGACTGAAATGTCGCTCCTCAATATCAGAGATACAATGTGGGGCATGAGTGACTCTGAGCCAGCCATACATAAAGACTTTTTAAAGTCAGATTTCATACAAATTTTACAGTTTGAGTAGTGGAAAGTTGGAACTTAGAGATGTTTGGCAACTGAGCTATCACTATATTCTGGAAAAGGTGATTGCAGGGGACATTAGAAATTAGGAGGATGCCCCTGTTCCTAAATAGGCAGAAGCAACACTATCTTATCAAAATGGCTCTACTCCTAACACTCACATGTAGATTCAGTGCAATCCCCATCAAAATTCCAACAGCATTTTCTTCCCATTTCCCAATAGTTATTATACATCTTGGCCCATATTTAAGTTTTTGGTTTCTTACATCAAAAATAAAATGCAGTATTTAATCATGTGGTCCAATTTATTTTACTTAAAAGTATGGTCTCAAGGTGCATCCATTTGCCCAGAAATGTCTCATTCTTATCTATCTTTATGCGAAAGTATTATTTCATTGTACTAAAAAGCCTCATCTTCTTTATCCATTGATTGGAGAGCATTTGGACTGTTGCCAAGATTTAGCATGACTAACTGTGCTGCTATAAATGGGTGTGTATACATCACTGTGATATGATAGTTTTAATTCTTTTGAGAAGGTACTAAAAAGGTGAAGAGCTAGGTCAAGTGAAACCTCTACTGTTATTTTTCTGAAGAATCTCTACACTGCTTTTTGTGATGGTTGCACCAGTCTGTATTCCCACCAACAGTGAAGAAGAGTCACTTTTTCCCTAGAGCCCTGCCAGCATTTGTTAATGGTTGATTTCTGGATAATAGCCATTTTTTTGAGTGAGATTTAATCTGTATTGTTTTAATATGAATCTCTTGGACGACCAGCAATGTTGAACATTTTTTCCTATATTTATTTGCCTGTTTTTACTTCTTTGCTTGACAAATGTCTATTCATTTTCAGATACCCTTTATTGGATTGGTTCTTTATCTTTAGAAGGTCTGGAATTTTGGAGTTCTTTATATATTCTCTATATTAGTCCTTTGTCTGAAGAACAGCTGGCAAAACTTTTCCCAACCCTTTGAGTTGTCTCATCATTCTCAGTTGATTTGCTGTGTGACACTTTTTTTTTTTTTTTTTTTTTTTAGGTTTTTTGAGACAAGATCTCGTCTCGCTGTGTGGTTCAGGCTGGCACTCAGCTCAGCCTCAAACTCAGATCTCAGCAATTCTCCTGCCTCTGCCTCCCGAGTGCTGGGATTACAGGCGTGAGCCACCACACCCGGCACTGTGGTACCTGGTACTGGCTGTGCTGGACATGAGTTTCCACGCCCAGTATTGTTATGTGGTTACCGGGGAATTGAACCCGGGTCCTTGCACTTGCAAGACAGGCGCCGGAACCACTGAGCTAACTCCCCGGCCCTGACACTTTTTTAATAAGATGAAATCTCAGTTCTTGATTCTTTGTCATAGTTTCTGTGCTACCATTGTTTTTCTCCTAAAGTCTTTGCCTACCTATATGTCTTCAAGAGTTCTACCTCTTCTCTTTTCCAGTGACTCTAGTGTTTGTTCTAATATTTAGATCTTTGATTAATTTCACTTTTAGCTTAATACATGGTGAAATATATGGGTCTAATATTAATCTTTGGCATGTGAAAAAGCCAGCTTTCCCAGAACCTTTTATTAGAGGTTATCTTTCTTCTCTTGAAGGTGTTTTGCCCCTTTGTCAAAGATAAGGTGGCTGAGTGTGTTTAGAATATTTCTGAATTTTCTAATGCATTCAAATGAGAAGGAGAACAAGGAGCGAGAGAGAGAAAACTGGTGAAGGGGGAAGAAGAAAAGCAGAAGAAACAAGAAAATAAATGGGAACAAAACTTTTGTAAAAGAGTGTTGTCATCTTGAGATCATTGAGGAAACAGGTTTTGGGTCATTGAGAAAGTGAGGTCACAGAGTCTCCATGCAGATTCCAAGGAGGTTTTGGAGAACACTTCAGCTTTTATGAGGCAGTGTACACACTTATAAAACAAACTGCAGCGGGAGTAACCATATGGGTCAGTCGCAGATAGGTTGAAATGTGCAGAGAGGCAGGTAGTTGTACTGGGTGGCTATGGATTGGTTGCATGGTTTTGGCCAAAGGAGAAGGTGTCATGACCTATCTGGCAGGGCTGAACTCTAGATGGCCTTAAACCAGTTTCTACACATGGAGGCAGATATTCTTGTGCCTCTATTATTTTCTCTCTGTGTTAGGAGACATAGCCTGTCCGTAAGTAAGCCTTCAAAAGAGGAGAAGGGGGAACTGAAGGGAGTGAAATTAAATGGGAAAAAAGAAGCATAATACATTGTATGTGGGTAGAAGTTCCCTATGATGAATGTTATTGTTATGCATATCTAAAATGTATCGTTAAAAATGTAAAAACAAAACAGCCAAAGAATTTCAACAGCATTATTTAGAGAAATGGAGAGAACAGTCCTAAAATTTATTGCGAACCAGAAGAGATCCAGAAAGCAAAAACATCCTGGGTAACAAAAGCCAAACAGGAGGCATCACAATGCATTACTTCAAGTTATAGTGCAAAGCCACAGTGAGAAAAACAGCGTGGTGCTGCACAAAAATTGACATATGTATCAATGAAACAGAACATAGGGTACAGAAGTGCCCTCAAATATTGAGTTACTTGGTCTCTGAGAAACACTCCAGAATCATACATAAGAGGAAAAATAACTTATTTATAAATGGGTGCAGAACAATCTGGCTATCTATATGCAGAAGATTGAAGCTGGACCTGTGCCTGTCTATGCAATAAACTAAAATCAAAATGAATGAATGATCTAAATATTAAAACAGAAATAATGAACCTGTTGCAGGCTTACATATGATTTAACCTGAATTCATAGATGTGGAGAAGGACTTTCTAAACAGAACTCCAACTGAATAAGAACTAAGAGGAAGGACCAACAGATTGGGCTAAATCAAATTAAAAAGCTTCTGTACTGCAAAGGAAACAATGGGCAAACAGACCAACTGATAGATGAGAAAAAATGTTTTTGCCTGCTACTCCTTAGAAGACTAATATCTAGGATATATAAAGATCTGAATAAAATCATACCACCCAAAATAGAAAACCCAATAAAACAATGGGCAAATGAAATGCATAGACATTTTTCAGAACAAGTAAAAATAGCCACTAAACAATCAAAAATACTTATCATCTGGCAATTAAAAATACAAAAAAATTATAAAATATCATCTCACAGAATGACAGTCAACAAGAAATGAGGCAATAGCAAATGTGTCTATAGTGAAAAGGGAACCACTGTACATTGCTGGTAGAAATGAAAAATCTTCTCAAAGAAATTAAAGCCATTTCATTATGGTCCTACATGTATACAAGTGTTTGTTGCAGGCCTATTCATAATAACTAAATTCTGAAGGAAGCTTTATGTCCATGGACAGACAAATGGATAAAAAATGCAGTAATAGTACATAATTAAATACTACTGAGTTATAAAGAAGAATAAATTGGAAACATCTGTAAGAAAATGGATATATCCAAAAATATAATGTTAGGTTAAATAAATCAGACATACAGATTTAAGTGCTATAAAATATCTCTCATTTATGCAGGGTAGTTACAAATAAATAGCAAAATAAAAGAATAGAAAGAAATCTTTTATAAATGGGAAGTGGTCCAGCAGACCAGGGTCACGGAAGAACAATGAGGAAGAAGAAAAAGATTTAAGATGTGTCACATATGTATGTAAATACATACAAGGAATGTAAACATTATATGTCATATAAAATAAAAATTATAATAACAATCAAAATGGGGAAGTGAGATTTATAGTCCAAGAGGTGTGTGGGAGGTGTGTGGGAGGTGTGTGGATAGGGATAGGGAATAAAAATGAATCCTGATGTATTATGCATATGTACCTTTTCCTAAAAACAGCTAAACTTCACATAATCCAAACATGAATTGATAAATTAAAATAAAAAGTAAGATACTTGGATTAAGAAACAATACTAAATATGTAGATGTCGACTTGTGGTGCAGTTTCCATACCGTCAGTACTTCCAAATGTGTAACTGTCTTTATCCACCTAGAACTTGAATAAACTATTATTTATGCTGATCTGAAAGTTGCTTCCCTGTCATCCTTACCCATTTTCATTTATCTCAGGCCAAATAAGAAAACTCAAATCCACTTTTCACATAATGAGTTTTTTCCATGTTTAAGCATTTATCACATTAACCACTCTTCGCTCCCAAAGGACATTTCTTCTTTAAAGTCAGACTTTCTGACTGCTTCGTATGTCAGGATTCTTTACTTACTTTTATTCAGATCCAGTGTTATGTTTTGATGTCCAGAATTGAAGATACAGAGTATTGTATACAACAGTGTTGGGTGTGGTGACTCATGCCCACCAGCAATCAGTACCACGCACCACAGTACTGGGCATGGTGGCTCATGCCTATAATCCTAGCTCTCGCGAGGCAGGGACAGGAAGATTTGCCGTGAGTTTGAGGCTTGCCTGGGCTACACAGTGAGCTCAGGGCTAGCCTGAACTACAAAGCCAGACCTTGTCTAAAAAAAAAAAAAAAAGAATTACGTGAAACTCATAGCAAACAATATTATGTATTCTGTGATTGGCAACAGATATCCAGTGATGCTTTTTACTTATTGTATTAAATATTATAATTCCTTATACTGCCTTTACCTTGGTATATTAAAATATACTTCATATACTTTATCAATAGTGGATACTTGTGAGCATCATATGTTTCTTAAATACGACCTGTGTTTTCTTTCCTCTTCTGCGTGAAAAAATACATTTGATTCAAAATTAATTTGTTATTAATTTACTAGTGTAAATTGTGCTCACATTTCAATCAATGGTTTAAATTTAAAACTGAGTATTTAGCTAATAGGTATGCTTATGACTAAATTCCTAACAATTACTTATTGTTTTCCTCTGTCTCTCTCCTTTTCTTTATCAGCGTTCTGTGGGTGGATACGCCCAATCATTGCCGTTGTGCTTGGTATGGACTTGTTGTCCGGGACGTATATCTTCGCGGTCCTGTTAGCATGCGTCGTATTTCAGTCTGGCGCCCAGGAGAAGAACTACACTGTCCGAGAAGAGATGCCAGAGAATGTCCTCATAGGTGACCTGCTGAAGGACCTCAACTTATCGCTCATTCCGGACAAGTCCTTAACGACCCCAATGCAGTTTAAACTGGTCTACAAGACCGGGGACGTGCCGCTGATTCGGATAGAAGAGAGCACCGGGGAGATCTTCACCACTGGCGCTCGCATCGATCGTGAGAAGTTATGCTCTGGGCTCTTGACAGATGCCCAATGCTTTTACGAAGTGGAAGTTGCTGTTTTGCCAGATGAAATATTTAGACTGGTTAAGATTCGTTTTCTGATAGAAGATATCAATGATAATGCACCGTTATTCCCTTCAACTGTTATCAACATATCAATCCCGGAGAACTCAGCTATAAACTCTCGGTACACGATACCTGCGGCCATCGATCCTGACATAGGAATAAATGGAGTTCAAAACTACCAACTAATTAAGGTGTGTATTTAAAGAATTTTGAGGAATAAATTATCTTAATTTATAAAAAACAAGCCAAGATTTTTGGTGTACTTCAAATTTTGAGTAAATATTCTAGTAGCCTAACCAAAGTTGTTTGTATATCAAGGCTGGTTATAACTTGAGGATCCACTGTATTTGTAATCCTGATTCAAGGGTCTTTGGCCACTACTCAAGTTGATGACAGACGTAGGCATCGTTCACATGGCGCTGGTTTTACAGGCATGGAGAATGCAAGATTTATGGGGTAATAGAGCTTTGACATGGATTTCGTAAAAGGCCTAGGAGGCCATGCAGTACATGAAAAGGCAGTAACTAAAGCTGTGAATGAAGCAGAATATTCAGTGGAAACCCCAGGAAGTTGGAGATGCCAGGCATATATATATAAATTAATGAAATATTTTTCATAATAATTTCAAATTAAGAATTTATCCACGTTCTGAATCATTAAAATGGGATTAAGTGTGAGTTAAGGGGCATTTAATATTAAATATTTTCTTCTTCTTTTTTTTTTTTTTTGGCGGTACTGGAGATCAAGCTCAGGTCTGTGTGCTTCCAAGGTGTGCATGGTAACACTGGAGCTAAACCCCAGCCCGATTATTTTATTTTTGAAAAACACACGATATTCATTTTCTGTAAAAATAACTAGGCCTTTTAATGAAATAGAAACTGTTTTGGTTTGATTTGAGTCTTCAGATGGGGAAAACAAAGGTACAAAGATAAAATGTTTGCTACTCTTCCACATGTGCGTAGAGGGACCACATTTGCCAAGTGAATAGGAAGTTCTTTTTAATAACCTGTAAGTTACAAGTGGGGCTAGTAGAAAACATAGGTTTGGGTACATGAAAGAGTACAATGCAACTGAATGAGCAGATTTCATATATAAATAATGAGATTTTCAACATTTATAAATATTCTCTAATTATTCACTGCAAGAATATGGTTGACATCACGATTAGAGTTTAAAGGTATTCAAAGAATAAATAAGTATGAATCGTATTTATATCATGTAAAAATTTTGGTATGAATAATATGTAATATAGGAAAACTGAAACTGATATGCTGTGAAGATATCTGTTTATGAATATATTCAGAATTAGAACACTACAGATCTCTTGAGTGAAATACAGTATATGAAATAAAAATAGAGATGATTTAATGGTTTTATAAAAATATTTTTAGGTGAAGTCACTACAGTTGTACCTCCTTTACAAATGAAATGAAAAAAAATAAGGGATTTGAAAGCTATTAACCATCATTTCCTTCTTATCTCTTCCTAAACACGCTATTTCCTGCTAGACCATTCTGATATAATTTATTTAATTATAATATTTGAATGGTGATATAATAATTACAGGGGTAGAATTGGGAAGAATTTTCACTATGTAAAGAGAAGCTATATGTGTGTATAAATGCATTCAGATATGGTTTCATAAAACATCTGACTATAGAAATGAGAAGCTTATATTTTAAATTATAAATTGCATAGCAGAGAAGTTGCAGTTTCTAAAGCAGCACTGTCCAGTATAATTTTCTGCAGTTATAATGATTCTATAATCTGTGATATTCACAATAGTAGCCACTAGTTAAACATGGAAATTGAGTACCTGAAACATGAATAGTGCTAAAGAACTGAAATTTTAACTTAATAATTTAATTTTAATATTAATAGCTAATAGTAGTTTCTATCATATTGGACAGCATGGGCTCAACAAAAAGTGTTTATTTGGAAAATAAAATTAATAAGTGGAATCAAAATGGCACTAACAAATGCAAATCAGTAGTTAGAAATAGGGTCTTTTTACCCAATATTCTGACATATGTGTTGTATTAAAATGCACTACTTCAGAAATAATTTTCTCATTTCTCCCTCAGGACAACTTAACGAACCTCCAAGAAATTCCTGACTTGTCTTCAAAACTGCTTAATGAATTCAAATAAAACAAACCACATGCATGTTTAAATGTGTTTTTATTTTATTTTCTTTGAAATATTCTCAGCAAATGACAAAAAAACTACCTGGAGGCTTTTAGATAAATTGTAAAACATAGAAATGCTCCATTTTTTTAGAATATGTGATAAGCCTTAAATAACTATATAATGTCCCTAACGTGCACAGCACTTGGGTGTCTGTCTGGGAAAAAACTGTTAAAAACAATGAGAATGGAACACAAAGTAAATTGTCGAGTATGCAGAGAGAGGGCCGGCCATGAGTGACTGTCAGAGCACACTTTGACTTGTAACAATTCCTTTTAGTGAAAGCAGCATGTATGGGGGTTACAGCCAAAATAAAATAACCCATAAGCTTCAGTAAATTTTATAATTTGTAGTTAAGTAGGTTAATCATGCTGATTTCTTTTAAATGACCCTTGGTCTTGTAGAACAGGTTGTAAATATATATATATATGGTTCTAATAGCAAAAGACAGTTGGGAAAAACAGAAAAACAATATAGGGAAAATTAGTTCAATTTATAGATGAAGGAGTCCTGCTGCTGAAAATTCTATACTAATTAAAATTAGAGGCAAGAATGAAAACAATATATTAAATGTTTCAAAATGTGTATACTACAAATTATTCTGACTTAAAAATATAATTAATATAACCATGTTAACTTAGGTTATAGATTTTTTTTTACTAAGGTATGCTTTGGCTTAAACAGAGTTGTTAGATTACCACATACAAAATTTGTAAAACAAGTTTTGGAATGAATATATTTCTTATAATCACAACAGTAGTAAATGACAGAGTTGGAAAATGGATGAAGTTCTGAGTCTGAGATCTGATAAACAAGTAGGCAGACATGATCTTAATAGAAATGGGGCATAGCAAGTTCACTATACAAGAAGAAAAGAGTGAAGGGAAGAAAGTGAAAATGTACAGTGATTGAAATGATTACTATGTTATTTTGCTTGGTAAAAAATGTAAGTCAGAGTAAAATTTATCTCTGAACTTGTAAGGTTAGTTCACATCTTTAAAGGAGATAATCATAATTCCTAAAGAAAAAATGGTTCATCTGTAACAGTTATTGTTGCCTCTTGTTATAAAAATCTAGATACCTAACCTTTTTTTCTCTGTCTTAAGTAAAGTCACTGTACAATGAGAATCCCTCATAATATTCTGATATAATTTCCCCCTATATATAGAGATAGATAGATAGATATGATACATCTACATGAGTATGTACCTATACACATGCCTACATATATACTGTACCGTATATATTAGCATTTGAAAGCAATTAAGAGTAGAAATGTACAATATCTCTACATCTCTTTAACTTTAAAAGTTTTATTGCAACTGCTGTTTTTATTTTCTAGGTTTAATTCACAGAAAAGTATCTCGCAGGCACTCCCTATGTCCCAGGCAAAACATGTAACACTCAGGCCCTGCTTCTCCTTAGGGCTGGAACTCAGAGCAAATTAATTTGAATACTGATGTTACAGATGTCTTCATTTCTTGCTTCAGACTTCCTGCATGCCTACAGGTTACCAGAGGAAAAATTCCTAAACTAATCCCCTAACAATCTGCTTACCGGTTTCCTTAAGAGAACATGACCATGTTTGAGACTGACATTTTGTGTTGACAGTACATAAAGATTAACTTTTTCTCAGCTTGATGATCCTCCTCAAAGGTCTGACCTATTTTTTCCCATCCCATAAGGCATCTGATCTTTTCTATGAACTTCAAGAGATAATTTAATCTAAGTTACAGTCCTTACATATAATCAGGGCTTTGGCCTTTGTTTTAATTAAGCATCAATAAGCATTTAATTAAGCATCGTCTTCATTGATCAAGACTAGACTTGAACTTTTGAAAATAAGGATACAGTTGGATTTATTTTGAAATTTGGAGTGAGAAAATTCAAACTGTGAAAAATCTTAGCTACTACTAGATGAGATTGACTTAAATTGGTATTGATTCAAGTTGCTGAGAATAAGGCATTAAACAATATATTGTGGAGGCAAAAGGCAAGTAAACTTTATTATGCTGAAAAAGTAGTGTTCCTTAACCAGAGTAAGGACTGATTATAGGCAGAACATTAAATACCATCTGCAACTTTTTTTAAAAATTGAGTTTATTTGTATATTTTACATACACATTATGACCATATTCAATATTAAAAATTTGTACCTGTACATGACATATGATTGTCACTTTTCCCTTTCCTTTGCTCTTCCGACCACCTCAAACCTCTTTATGCATAAACTTTGTTTCCATTTATCTACTATCAATTTTTTTCTTTCCCTTCGTTCTCCATTACCCTCCTTTCCTTTTCTCTTTGAACATTTTCTTCCTATTTCATAATAACTGTTATACACTCTGTACCTCATTTACACGTTTAGTTGCTCACACCAGAGAAATGATACAGTATTTACACATTTGAGTCCTCTTTATTTCACTTATGACGAGGTCCTTAGGGTACATCCCTTTGAGTATAAATGACTCAAATTTATAATTCTTTATGACTAATACTCCATTTTATATGAAAAAAACACACCTTCTTTATTCAGTCAGCTGTTGAAAGGGATGTCTTTCCATTTTCTTCTATCCTCTTTGATCTGCTTTTTCATAATGTTATAGTTTTCAAAGAAGAATTCTTTCACCTCCTTTGTTAGACTGATTCCTAGATATTTAATTTTTTAGGTGCTATTGTGAAAGTAATTATTTTCTCTCAGTGAATCTATTATTTGTGTATATGAAGTTTCTTGATTTTTGAGTACTGTACTGAACCTGGCGATTAAGTCAAATATTTTTTAGCTAAGTTTTGAGAACTTTCTATATAGAGTACCATGTTATCAACAAATAGTGAGAGCTTAACTCTTTTCTTTTCATCCTTATCCCGTTTATTTCTTATTCTTGTCTAATCACTGTGGCTAACATTTCTGGAACTATACTGAACAAGAGTTCTGACAGTGGACATCCATGAGTGTGAAAGGTTTCAGTTTTTTACCATTTAGTATGATGGTCACTGTTGGTTTCTCATAAATAGCTTTACTCAGGTTGAAATATAGGCCATCTGTTTAAATTTTTTGTAGGTTTTTTAAACATTAATTGGTGCTAGACTCTGTCAAATATTTTTTCTGCATCCCATTTGCCAGTATCTTATGGAGTATTTTTGTATCTATATTCATTAGAGATACTGGCCTATAATTTTCTTCCTTGCTTTGGTCTTTCTCTGATTTTGGGATAAAGGTAGTAGTTGCTTCAGAGAATGAATTTGGGAGTTTTAACATCACTTTCAGTTTCATTAAAGAGTTTGAAAAAATATAGCATTAGCTCTTCCCTAACTGTCTTATAGAATTTAGCCATGAAGCCATAGGACCAGGACTTTTCATTGTTGGTAGGTTTTTAATTACATTTTCAATTTCATTGATTGGTATTGGAGTGTTCAGCATTTTTATATCTCCCTCATTCAACTTTGGGAGTTCATGTGTCTAGGAATCTGTCCATTTCTTCACTGTTTTCCACTTTATTGGAGTACAGGTTTTTGAAGTAGGTATTGTCTGTCCTCTGGATTTCTGCTGGCTCTGTTGTGATTTAACCCTTTTTGTTCATAACTGCATGGGTTTGAGTATTTTCCTTCCTTTTTTTTTTTTTTTTGATAAGGTTGGCTAAGGATTTGTCAATTTGTTTATTCTTTAAAAGAACCAAGCCTTTGATTCATTCATTTTTATATTGTTTTCTTAGTCTTCCTTGCGTTTATTTCTCCTTTTATCCTTATAAATTCATGTATGAGATATTGTTTATCTTGCTCTTCTTTTTCCTAGAAGCTTAAAGTTCAACAATAAGTTGTTTATTTGAGCTCTCTCTTTTACTTTCAGACTGTGGACTTCTTTTTCAATTAAGTGTGCTTTTTGAATACAGCATATTGTTGAATCTTGCATCTTTATCCATTCTGCCAGTCTTTTTGCTTTAATTAGTAAATTGAGGCCATTAACATTGATGGTTATAATTGATATGTGCTAACTTGTACTTGTCAAGATATTTTTCTGTGGTTGGTCCTTTTGTCGTTATCCCCTTTGCCCGCCACCATTTAATTTCTTGTCTTGCCTAGTGGCTTCATTCTGTTAGACCTCCTGGAGTTGTGAGCCTCACTGTCTTTTTCTAATATATTGTTTAGAAATTTTTCTATTGCATGTTTAGTATTCATGAAGTTTCTAGGTGTTGTTTGTTGTGGAAATAAATATCTTATTTCCCTATTGATTTTGAAGGATATTTTTTTCAGGATACATCAGTTTAGTTTGGAGGTTGTTTTCTTTTAGGGTTTGAAATACTTCACCCTGGGCTCACCTTGATTTAAGTGTTTGTGTTGAACAGTTTGGTACAATTCTGACAGGCTTTGCTTGTATGTGACTTTTTTTTTCCCCTCTAACTTTCACTATTTCTCTGCTTTCAATATTAAATTTTTTTGTTGAGATTCCGTAATTGTAACTATTATATGCCTAAGTGTTTTTTTCTTTTTTTTCTTTTGATCATGGTTGGTTGAAATCCTGTATGCCTTACTTGTCTGTATGTCATTTTTTTTTTCTAAGACAAGATCTTGCTTTGTAGTTCAGGCTGGCCCTTAGCTCACCATGTAGCCCAGGGCAGCCTTGAACTCACATCAAGTCTCCTGCCTCTGCCTCTCCAGTGCTGGGATTACAGGTGTGAGCCACCATGCCCGGCACTGTGGTATGTGGTGCTGATTGTTGGTGGGTGAGAGTCAGTACGCCCAGCATTGTGGTATGTAGGGGGTTGAACTCAGCACCTTGTTCTTACAAGACAAATGCGGAAACCACTGAGCTAAATCCCTGGCCCTGTATGTCAAATTCTTTTCTCTTGCTTAGAAATCTTGCTGCCATTACATCTGTGAACAAGTTTTTTTTTTTTTAATGTGATTTGCACTCTCCTATTTCTTTGTTTACTGTAATCAGCCTTAAGTTGTTCTTCTTTGCATTATCTAGCAACTGCTGGATTGATTTCTCATGGTTCCTTGCTACTTTCAAGAAATCTTTCCTTTCCTGGTCACTAACTACAATCTTGTCTTCTATGTTTGAAATTTTGTCTTCAGATTCACTAGCTCTACTACATAAACTTTGAATAGATTTTTTAGTCTCTTGAATTTCCATTTTAATCTGTTTATTGGATTCCATCTGTTTTCTATGCTGGGATTCCACCATATTCCTGAGGTCCTCTAATTTTTTTATCTGTGTCATTCATCCAAATCATCACCTGTGCTGTTATGTGAGATTATTTCCCAATTCATTTTTTCCAGATCTTCTTCTGTTGCCAGTTCAGGGAGTCTGGGTTGTTGTGTTTCAGGGTGGTTTCATTCATTGGTTCCTATTTTAATCCTTTGGAGGTTTGGAATTCTGGGTTTGAGTCTTACTTGGTTTTTTCTCATTTTGATATTTTTCATTATTATTTGTGGTTTTTTTTAACTTCTGGATTCATGTTTGTAAACTACTTGGTGCAAGTCCCAGCACAACCCCAGCAACTGACTGGGAAGATGAAAATTCTGGGCCTGAGTCTCACATGATGGTTCCATGAGAAGTAAGCATGTAAGGATTGTGAAGTAGAGCTGCTCACCATAGGCTTTATCCAAATCCCAGTTCCATTGCTGCTGCACCCCTTACTACTTACATGTAGATTCTGATCCTGAGTCTCCCAGATGGGTCTTGCGAGAAATCAGCATATAAGCACCATTCAACTGGAGCAGAGCTGCTCAGCATTACCTGCCCAATCCCAGTTCTAACACCGTCACACACCTTACTCAGTGTCTCTAACTTTTACAAAGCTTACTTAACTCTTTTCCCTTCAAGAGACTCTGAAGAGTTTGAATATATTTTTCCTCCTTTTTTCAAATATAAAGTGAAGTTTTATTTAGCAGTCCATATTTTAAGCTTTTCAATTACTTGAATTTACAGTCTAGATTTTATGACATGCAGAATAACAGTTGTGATCTGTGTTGGAAAGCAAAAGACAAACAAATGCTGATGACTGTGATAATGTTATAAAAGTACACTTCAAGTGTAGAAAAATGACAACAAAAATATTCATTGTTTTCATGAATTGATCTTTTTATTGATACTGTCAACTCATATCAAAATGAGAATGTGAAGCTAAAAGGATTAAATAAATTTTGACTTTATTACTATTATTAGAATCCTGGAGTATTCATAGGACACTAATGCCTTAAATTACATATACCTGTTAATAATATATCCCCATGGAACATTTTTTGTGAGATATTTTAGATAGATCAGTTATAGAATTTACAAATTGAGCTTAAGAAGAAATGTGTATCCATATCAGAATAATTTATTCATATCATGTCCTTTAACCTAATATTACCAAATAACTATAAGATATCCTGTTAATTTTCTTACTGGTACACAGTTGATTTGTTATTTCATTGGTTTCTAGATTTAAATAGTAACCAATTTGATGTTTAATTTTATTCTTTCCAAAAGGAATGACTCAGAATCTAAGATGAAAATATTTTTAAACAAGACACAATTATGATTTAGAACTATTTAATCAGAATGCAGGGCTTGGTTCTACGGATATAACTGGCTTTCATAATTCTGATCAATGCTAATCAAAGATAGTAAATATTCCAATGGTGCTAATTTGATGACATAATTTTTTTGTTTTAGCTTACGCCAGTTTATGTTGACAGTAATAACACTTTGTTTTGTAGAGGTCCTCTTAATGAACTTAAGTATGATGTTTCTCTCTTAGATAAAGCAAATCAATAGAAGGCAAACTTTTTATATAAGATGTGATGATATCTTAAATCAAAAGTGCTGATAAAAGCAATATATTTATTATGGGGTAATTTTCTGATTTTGTTTGAATTTAACTTATAGAATACTTTCTATAACTTTGTCTATTTACCGTACTTGGGGTTGGGACCGTCTCTTAAGATAGCCTTTCTTTAGCTCAAACTTTGAAACTTACCTGAAAATATTTCTCACTTTATAATAAAACATTAAAGAAAGTAATGTCCTCTATTTTTATCAGTTTACAGTGTTCTTCACAAAATCAAGAAAGGGTGAATAGTTAAATATCTCAGTATCATAACAGATCAAATATATTGCTTCAACCAAAAATTAACTTTCAGTAGAATTTCACTGAAGTGTTTTTCCATTGCTACACAGATGTGGAAGTTACCAAAGAAAGGCAAATAGTGAGTTCAATTTAATTAAATAACACAGAACAGTTTGAAATGTTCTTTCTTATTTAATGTTTGCTAGCAGCAATTGTAACTTCATGAATTTTACTGTGCAAATATATTACATGTGCTTTGCCCTTAAAATAGTAAATAGTCAAGGGAGATCTAAGCCCACAAAAATAATGTACATGACTCCACACACATACACAAAGACACATATTTCAGCAATTAAGATGAGACAAATAGAGTTGATTATATATTTTTATGTGCTTTGAAGTGTAAAATATGATTCTAGATGACCAATCACAAGATATATATTGCTTTTAAAAAATACACCTGAAGAGTATTTAGTGGAACTATATTTTAATTGCTATATGTACACATCTCTACATTTGTAGGCAAACCAAGAAAATGTGTATGAACTTACATATTATCAAAAGACATGTTAGAAAAAGTGACAAGTTTATTTTATTCAACAAAACAATTTTTAACTTGTGTATTATGAAGTGTTTTGGATTATCTAATATAATTTACATTTTTCCAGGAGATATCATTTAAGTAGAGATTTTATGTAGGGTACTATCAGTGGTGATATATCTCATTCTTTTGGTTATTTTATGTATAGAAGTACATTTTAATCTCATCCATTAGAAGGAAGTAAAACATAAATAATGGAAATCTGTTATGTTAATTTTGTCTTAATTGTATCAGAAAATATTAGTATCTTAGTCTAATTCTAATCATCTATTTTTACCACAATTAATGAGTGCTGAAAATCAAAGTCTTGAAAAATAACTACTTTCTGTCAAGGAGCTTAATAATCAACACTATAAGGAAAATGTTTCTACACTGATGATAGTAAGAAAGAAAAAAAAATTTTTTTAAAAGAACATTTGCTCTTGGGTTAGTCATGGAGCCATTAAGAACATAAAATTATTTTAAGACTATAATTCCAGAAAACTTAACATTTCTAAATTTCACCAAGGCTCTTCAGTAATTTATGACATTTTATTTTATCATTAGGTCTTCAACTATTGCAGTGATTTTTTTTGCCAAAATTTATCTGCCAAATCATTATGAAATCAGAAATAAAAGTTTTTTTGATGACAGTGGTAATTCCTATGTGGTAATAGTGGTAATTATGTAAGTTTTTTCCACATTTTTTATTGTAATAAATATGCCTTCCTCTTTCCTAATATATGACATGGTAAACTAAAATTATCTAAGAATGTAGAATATGATAAAATTAATAAAATAAGAAAAATTTTATAAAAGTTTTAAAATATCTCCTGGAAGTTCTTTAAATAAGTTATTGAAATTATTCTAGAATTTAAACTTTGTCTTTCTCAACTTTTTAAAGAACTGATGTTTTATACTCTTTACTGAGCATGTTTTGCTACCTAAATTTACTACTTTATAAATATTTTATGTATATCTACATATATATACACACATACACAAAGAGGGAGAGAGAGAGAAATATGATAATAATACTCTTTCTCAATCAATGACACTGACTCCAGATTTACATCTGGACCTAGTTCAATTAAAAGACAAAGTCTCCCATTTACCTTCTTTAGCTTATGATTTGAAACAAATATCTCTCCTGTTTGTTGCTGCTTCCTCCTGTGCCTTCATGTGATAGTGATACTGCTAAATATGAATATTTTCTCATATACTGTTTCTACCATCTGAAATTGCTTTATTTATATCTCATTAATACGCCATTGTTTTAAAAAATTTGTCTCTTTTTCATATTGTGAGCTTGTTTATTTTGTTTTTATACCCTTTAAAAGTCAATAATTATTGTCTTTTTGCAATTAGTTTTATAGGAGATGTATGTCAAAATATATTTGAGTTTTTTATCTTTGTTCTAAATGAAGTAGATTTTAAATATCATTTTAAGTAAGAGATTTGCTGATACAACCCTTTTTTGTGGTAATATTTTTTACTGATTTATGAGAGTATCAAAATATTATTTGAACATAAAAACTTGCTTAGATATATCCATGTAAAATGGACCGGGGAAATAAAATGGCAACTCCCCTGAACTTTAAGAACAATGGGACAAAGGAAAGTTTTCTGTTAGTAATGCAAGTAATGAATAGTTATAAAAGCAAACTGGTACTAGCTAATGTCTTAACATTTCCAGCATTGTTGACATGTCCAGGCCAGGTCCAGAGTCTCTTTTGAGACTCAAGGCAAAGTCCTAGTTGTAAGCCCCTGTAAAATTAAAGAAAGATAAATACTTCCACTGCATAATGATTCAAGATGAAGTTTCCCACTCCAAAGGGAAAATGGACAAATAGAAAGGAATGGCACCAAAGCAATACCAAAACCATGTAAAGCATACATTAAATAGTTTTTTAAAAATTTTTAAATCTTTATTGGTACATTACATATACACATCATGATTGCACATTAAATAGTTTATATGCATGTTTACCACCCAGGGAATGGTATGGTGAAATGTGAGTTTCAAGTGATTTTGAAGGCCCTGATCTCATGGTATAGCCAGTTGCAGCTTATATGACCTCTCTTATCGTATCTTTGTTTGCTACTTGTGGATTTCCTCAATAGAAGTTTCATGTACCTGGCATCTCCAACTTCCTGGGGTTTCCACTGAATATTCTGCTTCATTCACAGCTTTAGTTACTGCCTTCTCATGTACTGCATGGTCTCCTAGGCCTTTTATGAAATCCATGTCAAAGCTCTATTACCCCACAAACCTTGCATTCTCCATACCTGTAAAACCAGCGCCATGTGAATGATGCCTAGGTCTGTCATCAACTTGAGTAGTGGCCAATGACCCTTGAATCAGGGTTACAAATACAGTGGATCCTCAAGCTATAACTAGCCTTATATGCAAACAACTTCGGTTAGGTTACCGGAATATTTATCTACCTTTTGTTATCTACAACGTGTACCCAGACAAAAATGCAGATCTCAGCTGTATGGACTTACAACCAACTTGAATTACAACTAGCCCTCAGGAACCAATTAAGTTGAGGGTCCAATATACCTCTTAATGCCTGGCTCGGTGAGTGCCATGAAATGAATACAGGAACCAATGATCTAAGTTTCCCATCTCCAGTAAGCATCCTAGGCTCTCTTCCCAAATGAATGCCTTACAGGTAAGTGCCGTTGGGCCTGTAACGATGGAGCCTTAATGATTTCTGAGATGACATCAAGCTATGTTTTCTATTGCTCTGATGCAAAGTACTTTTTTCCCCCTAATTTTTATCAGTAAGTGTTTGCAGTAAAAAATGATTACATACTCCTGGGGAGTTGGTATATGTATATAACATATCTCAATTTTTTCATCTTTTCCTCCATCTTTCCCCTTTCCATCTCTGTTCCTCCTCCTTTTTACAAAACAAAAATCTCACTTATTTTCAAAGTGATTATTTCCTACCACCTTACTTTTATTTTGTTCTATATTTATATTTTGGGTTTCTTATAAGAGAGAAACTATGCTATATTTAAGCTTGTGTAGCTGATACAGTTTATTCAACACTATGGTGTCGAGGTGGCTCTAATTTTCTACAAATGACTCAAGTTTACCATTCCTTATGGTAAAGCAGCACTCCATTGTGTTTGTGTACCACATTTTTGAGGCAAAGTGTTTGCTTTTTTGTAATATTTATCTTTTTATCAACCACATTCTCCTTTTTACAACTTGCAGTCTCTTCTAATAAAACTGAAAACTTTTCATAGCTGCTTCTTGCTCATAATTTTGACTGTAGGTGTAAGTAAAAGCAACCAGCAGTTCTCATGCCACATCCAGAACACTGAACTGTTTTTTTTTTTTTTTTTTTTTTTTTTTAAGGTTTTTTTTGAGACAGGGTCTTGCCCCGTGGTTCAGGCTGGCCCTGAGCTCAGCCTCAAACTCACATCACAGCAATCCTCCTGGCTCTGCCTCCCGAGTGCTGGGATTACAGGCGTGAGCCACCACGCCCGGCACTGTGGTATGTGGTACTGGTTGCTGCTGGGGTGAGTCTCCACACCCAGTATTGTTATGTGGTTATGTGGTTACCAGGGATTGAACCCGGGTCCCTGCGCTTGCAAGACAGGCGCCGGAATCACTGAGCTATATCCCTGGCCCCAACACTGAACTGTTTTAAAGTTCCTCTGCCAGGTTAATTATTCAACCACACTTAATCTCATTCTACCCTGAAGTTTTAATATATGGGGAAAATAAAGACAAATTTTCTGCTAATACACAGCCTCTAGTCCATTTGGCAATGGAGACCTTCTCAACTAAAACCTGAGCTTCATCCTTACTCTCATCACTCCTATCAGCATTCACGTCTGCATTTTGACAAGAATCTCCTTTCTTGCTCAGCTTACAGCCTCATCAGCCTTTCCTGGCTAGCATTTCCAGATGTTTCCAAATTCCTTCTGCAAGCCAGTTCTGAAGGATTCTATATCACATGTTCATATATCACATGTAGTCCTAATAGTGACACCAGTTTTGTGGCTCCAATTCAAATCTTTATTGGTACATTTTATATATATATATATATCATGATTGCACTCAACATTGAGAATTTTTACCAATATATGACACAATTTAATTCTCATTTTTTCCATTCCTTTACCCACCCTACAATTCCCTCCCCCTGTATACATAACCTTTATTTCTTTTTTATTACCATCACATTATTTTTCCCCAAATACCAAACACCTGAAAATTGAAGTATGAAAGTTTTGTTTTGACTTACAGCTTCAATAGATTTAGTCTGTTGTTGGCTGGCTTCATGGTAGAAATAGCATGACAGTTTGGCATGGTGGAGGAAAGCTGTTCACTGCATGATGGCTTGGAAGTAGAGCGTGAAGGATCTAAGGAGAAGAATACAGTTTTCCATGTCAGACGCTCAGTTACTCACCTATTTTCTTACCTCCTAAAAGCATTTCCCTACTGTGAATCAAAATAGTAATTAAATCCAGGTGTGAGCAATTTCTGCCTGGTATTACAGCCTCAATGAGGAGCCAATAGTTGCAAGAAAAAAATTATAAAAAGGATATTAAAAAAACCTTTAAAGTGCATGTACCTGCATCAATATAAATTGTTAAAAGAGAAATTTCTTTATCAATGCCCGTTAGATTTGCGATATCTATAGTCTTTTTCATCCCTGAGACACAAAATACAACATCCACAATTTAATGGAGGAAAGATTTATTTTGCCTTAGTTTCTAGAGGTCTGGCTCCAAAGCAGGATGGATTGTCAGGGGCATGGTAGAAGAGATCAGCTCATGGCATGGTGACAGGAAGCATAGAGAACAGCAAGAAAAAAAGGAGAGAGGTATAGTCTTCCAAGCCATATCCCCAGTAAACTCCCTGCTCTATTACCCTTTACCACCCAACATTACATCCACTTATAAACTCATGAGGGGATAGATATGTTGAGAAATATCATATGCCCATGATCTAATTATATTCCCAAAGCCCCACCTATGAGCACATGAGTCTTTGAGAATACATTTAGATATAAACCATAATACCTACAAAGTCCAAATTGAAATCTCCTTTCAAATCCGTACATCATGGGCCAGATTTAACTTAGTGGCATCGTGTCTGCCTCGCAAGTGTGAGGTCCTGAGTTCAATCTTGAGTACTGGAAAAGCCAAAACAAAACAAAAAACAAACAAAACCCTACTGTTGTAAATAAACACAATTATTTGCTTTGACCTTCCATATTAGAAGGAAGATGCTTCTTCTTGAAAGATAATATATCTGTAATGAAACCAAGAGTGAGTATGATGCTACACTGATCTGAATTAAACAAGAGAGCTACTAACAATTGTAAAGAACATCTAATGGAGATGAGTTTAATGCTATTAATAGTGATCTGAAATGCTTTCTAGGAATCCTGCTATAAAATGCTGATATAGAGAATTTCTAGGAAGTATTTTAAAGGAAAATGAAACATAATGGGAAGGACAGTATTCATTCAAACACTGGATAATGAAGTACTGACTATTGGTTTTTAATCAGTGAATTTTATGCAACTGAGCTAAATTAATTTCATACATACACTTCATAGCATGCCCAGAGAAGCTTGGATACTGAAATAGCACTCGAGTAATTGCCTTTGAAGTTATGTTTTTGATTGTCAAACATTAATTTTGTGAAATCACATTTTCTCAAATTTTGACAACATTGGACTCTAAATATATAACAAATGTTATCAATGATAGTAGATTGTCATGCATTATAAATGTTGAACTTAACTTGAAAAGTCATTTTCCTTAGGTGAAAAACCTAGTGATGATTTGGTAAACTTCCCAGAGGTAGAAGAAAAACAATATAAAGTTAATAAACCTAACAAAAAGCAATATGCCTTTTACAACTTCATTACTCTAAAATCAAATTTGTAATATTACATCATTAGATTATTAAACTGACTGGACTTTATGCTACATTTTGTATATAAATTGAATATTATTACCAGAATTACTCATCTTTGTAGCAATTACTATTGAGCCCATTAACTAGCTACTTATTTGAGTATAATTCAATTATTTTTATTAGAGACTATGTTAATGTATTCAAAATATCTCTAAAAATTAAGGGCAAATTTAAAATAAACATACTTGCAATGTTTTCAGTAACTCATATAATCACTTACTATCATGAATAATGTGATATAAAAGATATAAATGATTCTAATACATATAACAGGTGATTAAAATGCAACACTACATTATAACTTACATAAACATAGAATACTTTTTAAGTCAACTTTAAATTTATCTTTAAGAAAATGATTAGGTCTACTAGAATAAGATATGGGCCCTTAAAAATAGTGAGGGAAGGGGAATACAATGTAAATGATAGAGGTTTTAATAAATGCTGTGCTTCTAATGTTACAGGGAAATTTACACTTATATTTAAATAATACTTTTTCAATATTCTGCGTTCTATATGCATAGAAAATATCTATTTCTTCGATTTACATAGTTGTTGGAAGTTACAGCACAAAAATACTTATTCTAGCTTATGTTATTTAATTTTCAAAAGTCTTCATGAACAGTAAAAATGCTTTTATTTGTTTGGAGTTTTTCAGGGGTGGGGCCTTTTATCTGAGCTACATTTTCAACACTGTATTTCTATTTTTTTATTTTGAGTTAGTATTGCTGAGCTGTTGAATTGCTGATATTACAGACATTTTGAAGAGAGAAGGTCAGGAACTTTTCTGACCTTGGCTCAGTGCGTTGAAATCATGAAACAGTTTTTTGTTGTTTGGATTTTGCTCCTATTTGTTTTGAATAGTAGTAATTATGTCCTATTCACTCCAACTGAAAACTCTTTACATTGCAGGGTTCTTGTTGAGTACCCTGAGGCCCTCTTTTGAGAGATTACTGTAAATTAATGGAAAAGCTATTGACCTCATAGGAGGCATGGCTTTCAAATCTGGCTCTTCAGTAAACTATCTGAATGATCATGGGCAAGTCATGAAACTCCACTGAGTCCCAGTGTCCTTTTTGAAACAGGAGAGTCAGTTTAAATGGTACCAAAAGTCCACCGTAATTTTGCTTTTTAGGAATTGAAGATAGGATCTTTATTTTCATTTATCTCATTTGAATGCAAATAATCATCTGCTAAAAAGAGCTAACTAACAGCATTTAAGCATGACACTTTCATTTGCATGACTTTTCAATATAAAACTGATCAAAATCATATACTTGAAAACATTCTTAGAAAGTATTTTACAAGAAAATAAAATGCTAAAATATCTGGGTTGAGCTAAATTTATATTTAAAACACATACATGTATTAAATAGATTTTCTGTGTCACAAGACACGCTGAAATCTTGAAAGCTAGAAAAAAAAGTTAGAGAAGAGAAAAAAAATGTCATAGATGGAGAAGATGATAATTTTCTTCCCAGGAGATTTGTGTGATGAACAAAATTATGTTTGTTTCTTTTTTATATATCACATTTAATCATTTAAGTTTCCCTTTTACCTTCTGAAGTCAAAACCTACCGTTTTGACAACTAAATGAAGAATTCTGGGGACTTAAAAACGGGAAACTTCTCAATGCATTTCTTTCACTTTTTAATCTGTTTTCATGGGTACAACAACACTGATACCATTATGAATTTGTTGGTGCACTGAAACATCTTAATCTTAGAGCGTATTTCACATCCTCTAATATTCAAATATTTTGCTTATTCTCTGAGATGGGATAAGCAGAAATGACAGTGACATATCACCGTAAGACAATAACATTTATCCTATATCAAAAAGATCCAAACAAAGAGTACACAATATGACAGACCATGGTACAAAAACAGTCATTTTAGAAACCTCCCTTGCTAACTGCTAACTACATTTTTGTCAGGAGGAAAATAATTCCGAGCCCTGAGATTTTATAAAACAGGAAAGAAGAAATAAAGGAACTTGGGTTTGGATTGTTAGGAAGAATAAAAGCATGTTTCTTGAATAATAATGTCTCCTAAATAGACTCTGTCAAGCCAGTAAATAAAATGCACAATGTGTATGGTACCTTAGACTTTTTATATATAAATACTACCACCAATATTTTAATGCGAATTCATTTCTTCTAAAGGAAGTTGGCGTTTTCTTACATTTGATGATTTTTTCTGTTTTTTTTTTTTTTTTTTTTTTTTTTTTTTTGAGACAGTCTCTCGCTTTGTAGTTCTGGCTGGCCCTGAGCTCAGCCTCGAACTCACAGCAATCCTCCTGCCTCTGCTTCTTGAGTGCTGGGATTACAGGCGTGAGCCACCACACCTGGCGCTATGGTGTGTGGTACTGGTTGCGGGTGGGCATGAATCACCACACCTGACATTGTTGTATGAGGTTACTGGGGATCGAATTAGGGACATTGAGCTTGTAAGGCACGCGCCGGAACCACTGAGCTAAATCCCCTGCCCTGTAATATATCTTTAAAATTAGGAAGGACTTGATGAATTTAGGTTTATTGGTAAGTATATGAATAACAGGTCAAGTTGCTTGTTGCCCATTTTTATTACCTTTCCTTTGACAATGTCACAAATGAATGATGAAAGAAATGCTTCTGTAATAGTGCTTAGAATCCAAATAGTGTTATCTCTTTGGATAGATGAACAATATTTCTTATTTTTTCTAATAATGTTGGACAATATCAAACTAAGATAAATTTTAGTTGAAAGTAAATTTACTATTCTATCCATGATATTTAAATATGAAATATATTTTCCTACTGTTTTTCAGATTATCATATAATTGTGGTTTTATCCACTTGAAACTATGTTCTTACATTTCTGTGAACAAAGGTCTATGTATGTGTAACGAAAATGAAAAAATAATTTTAATAAAGCAGCCAGTGACAAAACCATAGAAATAAATACTTCGTTTTTCAACTAGCATTCCTGTATGTGGAGAAAAAATGTTCTTATTTAATAACTTCTAGAATTCAATCCCTTTGGGACTATTTTTATTACTTACTGGCACTGTATGCATTTTCTGGAAGACTGTATCAGATTTATAGCTCCCAAAGTGCTGTATTATTTATTATCATCCAATAGGCAATGAAGTGGTGACTTTCACATGAATATGTCAAAAACATTAAAGATTATTGCAGCGGTTCATTCAGTTAATTCTTACCCAGCACAAGAGACAAAAATAGACAGCTTTTTGCAATGCAAGTCACTTGGCAACAAGTACTGTTTATTAATTTTTAAAAGCAAAGAAAAAAGAAAAATGAATACTTCTCTTGGGAGTTTCACATCCATCACCAGATATATTTCTTTTTTTCTACTTTTTCTGGTACTAGAGATACCCAGGCACTTCTTGCTGAGATACATACCCAGCTGATTTTCCTACTTTTCATTTTGAGACAGCATCTCCCTAAATTGCTAAATTAAATGCTGTCTCCTATCTCAGCCTCTGGTAGGGCTCCGTTTTCAGGCATGCACCACCACACTCTGCTTGCTGTTACTACTTCTATCTGCACCTCCACACCTGGCTGCTCTGACTTTACACATTTCTGTAAAGATCTAATATCTCAGCTGGGGTTCAGATTTGCTTATTTCAGCAGTATTTTGAACCTATGTTTACAAACCTAAAACTTATTTTTTTTTTTATATTTAGAAAGGTCTCACACAAATGAAATAAAATCTTGCATGACCCGAGATTGTTACAAAGTCCATACAATTTTCTTGACCAGAACTTGATCTGCCAATTTATGTACCTGTGGTCAATTTACGTATGTCTGAGTCCAAAATCAGTACAGCACGTGTGGATGATCCCTGAATTCAGTTTATGTACAGTGTTTTCTTCTGTGAGGTTTTGTCAGGATTTTGAATTGTGTACATATGTTGTCAGAGTAAGGTTTTATGTTGTATAAGTAATGCCATAGCCATAGCATTTCCAATGATTTTTTCTAATAAAATTTTACAATGAGAAAGTAACATTTTACTATCGATTGACTTTGTAGTTTTATTATACTAACAGAAAGAATGTTATTTCTGAAAACTATTTTGAAATTATTCTTTATAGAATTGCAGAAGTAGAAGGAAAAATGTCTAAAATTTTCTATTCGTGCATGTTTGCAATTCATGCAATTTATAATCATCTTGGGGAGTGCTTACATGTATATAGTATATCTCATTTCTTTTCAAATTCTCTGCTCCTCCTTTCTCCTTTCCTCCCTCCTCCAGCATTTCTGTGCTGGCCACCGATATTGAACAATTTTTCAAATTTGTTGATCATTTATATATCTTCCTCTGTAAGGTGTCTGTTCATGTCTGTTGCCCATTTCTTGAGTAGGTCTTTAATTTTTGGTGATTGAATTTTTTGAGTTCTTTTTATATTCTAGATATTTATCCACTATTTGAGAAGTAGCTGACAATTATTTTTTCTCATTTTGTAGGTTTTCTCTGCACTGTATCAATGGATCTCTTGTTATATAAAAACTATTTATCCTGATACAATCCTATTTTAAATTATTGTTATTTCTCGTGTAACTGAGCTTGTATTTAGAAAATCAGTTCTTACAACTGTTTTTCTATTTACCTATTTTATGTTACAGTAAGTTTAACTTTTCTGTTTTAGTGTTTAGATCTTCGATCCATTTTGATTTTAATTCAGTATATGGTGAGAGGTAAGGGTCCAATTTTAGTCTTTTTGAAACTGATAACCAGTTTCCCCAATACCACTTGTTCAATAGGCTACCTTTCCTCCAACATATGTCTTTGTCTCCTTTGTCCAAGACCAAATAGCTAAATGTGTTTTGGGAAGTTTCTATATCCTCAGTTCTGTTCCATTGATCTAGCTGTTTTTAATCAGTAATATGCCATTTTTATCACTTATTTTTTGCAGTTAGCTTGAATTCAGGTGTCACTAGGAATCCTGTGTTGCTCTTGTTGCTCAAAATTGCTTTTGTTTTTCTAGCTCTCTTCTGGCTCCATATGAATCTTAGGATTGTTTTCTCTAAGTCTGAGTAGTATGCTGCTGGTACTTTCATTGGGACAGCACTGAATGTGCCCAGCAGTTTGGAAGTATAGTGATTTTGATAAAGTTATTTGGGAACAAATTTTGCTAGTAATAATATATTTATGTGCATCATTGTTGTGATAAAAAGTGAGCATATGAAATGAACAGACATTTTTGAGACTAAGAAGTAAAAGCAGCAAAGAGACATGAAAAACTATTCAACATCTCTGCTTATTCGAGAGATGCAGATGGAAAAACATTGAGAAAGAATTGCATGTCAGTTTTGAATTGTAAGATAACATTGGGGCAATATCAATTAAAATATTGTTTGAATGTATCTTTAAAATTTTCATGTGAATTTATCAATGCCTACTAGTATCCCATTTTAAAATCATAGAATTAAAATGAATCATTTATATATGTCAGCTGAAATCTACATAAATAAGCCAGAAATGATGGTACATTTGTAATTACAGAATTTGAGAGGCTGAGGAAAGAGGATCATGAGTTTCAGTGAAGCCAGGACAACTTAGTCAAAATATATTTCAAAATAAAAATGTTTTCAACAAGACTTGGGATGGAGCTCAGTGTGAAGGCCCTGAGTTCCATGCACAATGTTGTCAAAAAATTAAAGTTAATAAATAGGTAAAAACCAAACGATGAGAACTCAGTGTATGTTTGCTTCATAGAAAGTTTTATTTTTCTTTGAAAATATAGCAACTTGTTTTAAACATCATAGCTATGTACAGTACAGAAATTAGCCAGCTGAAATCAATTATGATATTGAATACTTAAAGAAAAATAAATTGTATGATAATAATGTTGCACATAAGTAAATATACTATTACTTTTTTTTCTTTTGAGACAGGGTCTTGCTTTGTAGTTCAGGCTGGCCCTGAGCTCAGCTTCAAACTCACATCACAGCAATCTTCCTGCCTCTGCCTCCCGAGTGCTGGGATTACAAGGCGTGAGCCACCACGCCCGGCACTGTGGTATGTGGTACTGATTGCTGCTGGGTCTGAGTGTTGTAAGTGTCTACTGGAGAATCGAACTCGGACCCTTGCGCTTGCAAGGCAGGCTCCGGAACCACTGAGCTAAATCCCCAGCCCTACTTTTTTTTTTTTTTTAATAAATTGAGTTTATTGGTACAATTTAGTAACACATTATGACCACATTCATCACCAAGAATTTTTACCTGTACATGATGTATCTTGAATCTTATTTATTCTTCATTCCCCTGCCCTCCCTTCACCTCCTTTCCCCCTTCCATCTGTGTATAAATGGTATGCTTTGTTTCTGTTTTTTTCCTTTTTACCCTCAAATTATTTCTTTCCCTTCTTTGTTTTTTCTTGCCCCCTTTCAGTTTCCCTTTCCCTCTGAGCATTTTCTGCTTATTTATTATTACAGTACCTATCACACATTCTAGACCTCATTTATACTTTTAGTTTATCACATTATGGAAATGATATGTTATTTACACATCTGTGTAGTATTTATTTCTCTTATGGGTATGGCCTCAAGGTGCATTCATTTACATCTAAATATCTGTAATTTATCATTCTTTATGACTAATATTTCATTTTACTTTTTAAAAAACCCACATCTTCTTTATCCATTCTCTGGTTGATGGGCTTTAGAGCTGTTCCCAAGATTTAACTATTACTAACTGTGCTTTTACAAACATGGGGAAACATATGTTGCTGTAGTATGATGCTTTTAATTCTTTCATAAATATATATATATCAGGGAAGTAGCAGAGTCAAGTGGAAACTCTAATTATAACTTGAGGAATCTCCCTATTGATTTCCTCAGTGGTTGCACCAGTCCATATTCCCACCAAGAGTGAAGAAGGGGTCCTTTCTCCTCCACAGCTGCACAGGCATTTTTTTGTTGATTTATTTCTTGATAGAAGCCATTCTTTTGAAGTGAGATTAATATTCATTACGGTTTTATATTTTTAAAGTATAAGTGCATCTTAAAAGAAAACCAAATAAATTTGAAAAAAAATTTCAAATAATTTTAAGGGAAAAAAAGATAAGTGTACTTGACTTTTATATAAGATTATATATAAATAATTATAATAGTTTCTAAAATTTTAAAGTGGGGCCAGGGATTTAGCTCAGTCGTTCTGGCACCTGCCTTGCACACACAAGTTTCCGATTTCGATACTTCGTAACCACAGACCACAGTGCTGTACATGGTGACTAACACCTGTAATCTAGCATTCAAGAGTCAGAGGCAGAAGGATTGCTGTGAGTTTGAGGCTTGCCTTGGCTACATAGTGAGCTCAGGGCCAGCCTTACTGTTATAGTTTTGGTCTGATTTATTTAAAGCTTTTATTTTTATTCCTAGCACTGAAAAAAAAAAAAGATAATGTAACATGGAATATGTTTAAAAGCTAAACATACATTCCAAATGTCCCCAGAAACCTGGTAATATTTATTTATTAATTTATAATTCTAGGGTGCTTATCCACTGATTGGCAAAACTGTGAAAATCTTAAATGTTATGTTCCTGTTCTGACAGAACCTGCGAGATTAATGACCGACCCTTGCAGCATGTCAGAATGTTTGCCTTTTAAACTTTTTATTATTACATTTTTAAAAATTTAAATCTTTATTGGTACATTATGAATACACATCGATATCACGTTCAACATTGAGTGTTTGTACCAGAATATAACATGACTTGATTCCCGTTTTTCCCCTTCCCCCACTCACCCTGCAGTTTTCACCCCCTATATACATAATCTTTGTTTCCTTTTTAAAATTTCTATTACATTCTTTTTCCCATAGTTATTTACTCCTGAACCTTCTTTCCTTTTAAATATTATTTTAAATGTATTGGTACATTCTAGGTATACAATATGACATTCCTCACTAGGATCTTTCAGCTGTACATGACACATCTTGTTTCTTATTATTTTCCCATTTCCCTGTCTTCTCCTCAACATTTCTCCATTTACAAAGACTTTGTTTCCATTTTTTCCTTCTTTTCTCATATTTTTCCTTTCCCCTGTTTCATTTGTAGCATATAATATTTACATGATTTGTTTGTAATTGATACATGCACAGAAAATCTTAATTCTCGTTTCCTTCTGCCCATCCCACTCTTGATCTTCACATTTTATAAAATCCATTATCTAACTTTTATTTGACTCTTTATTTATATCTTGAATTTCTCATGTGAGATAAAGCATACAACATTTAAGCTTGTATCACTGATTTATTTCATTTAACATTATAGCTTGAAGGTACATCCATTTTCTTACAAGTAATTCAGGTATATGCTATTGTATGGTAGGGTACGTAGTACTCCATGTTCTGTAAATATGGCATTTTCTTTATCCATTCATCTGCTGATGGACTTATAGGCCACTTCCAATATTTAGCTCCACTGAATTGGTGTGGTACAACCATGGGTGTGCACATACCCCTGTAATATGTTTGTGACTCATGAGAAGTTTCCTAAAAGGTAAATGGCTGAGTCAAATGGAATATCCATTTTTAGTTTGAAAAATCACTCTACTGATTCTTACAGTGGTACTATTAATTTTCATTCCCACCAACAATGTAGAAGGGTTGTATTTTCCTCCACAGACTCATCATTTTATTATTTGACTTTTCTGATGATGTCCATTCTTTCTGGGGTAAGATGGATTCTCGGTGTTATTTTAATTTTTATTTCTGGTATATATAGCCAGTGGTGTTGAGAATTTATCCATGTATTTATTGGCCATTTGTACTTCTGTGAATTGTTTATTATTTTAATTTGACTATTTTTTGATTGAGTCATTTATTTTATGTATTTTACACATTCTAGGCACCAGTATTCTCTGCAGGATACCTGGCAATGACTTTTCTCATTATGTAGGTTGTCTTTCCTCATTATGTAGGTTGTCTTTCATTTTATTGGCTATTTCCCTAGCTGTGTAGAATGTTTTGAATTTGCAGTGATTTCACTTGGTGATTCACAGTAATATCTCTTTTACAAACCAAGTTTTGCTCAGAAAGTTTTTGCCTATGCCTACGACTTCAAACATTTTGTTTATTTTATCTTCCAGAAAGTTAAGTGTCGCTATTTTACTGTATAATTTTTAAATCCATTTTTAATTTTAGTACAAGGTGAGAAATATGGGTTCAGATTCAATCTTCTACATGTGGATAGCTAGTTCTGTCAACACTTCTCTAGAAGCTACTTGTCCTGTACATTTTTGGCCTTTTGTCAAGAATATACTATATGTATTTATGTGTATGTACATACAAATATATACATTTATATTTTAAAAAATCACATGTGACAGTTAATTTAACAATCCTCTTCTGATCTTTTCTTCACACTCCCTAGTGAATTTGTGTCTTATTCATTTGGTAGAAATTCTACAAGTAACCCTTAATATATCTACACCTCAGAGCCAGTCCATATTACTTGGCTAGATTGATCCCTGTCTTTCTTGGTTTTACTTGACTGTTGTTCAGAAAGAGGATGTTTTTTAAATATCCTTATACTTTGATTCATGAAAAGAAAATACATACAACACTGTCCCAAATTCCCATTTCCAAGTTTATGTTTGGAAATATGAGTTGTGCTCCATTGTCCCTGCTCATTTAAAGAATGTTAATAAAGTAACATTCTGTTGTTATTTTCTAAGATTATTTAATTTTATCATTTATTTCTAACAGAAGCTTTGTACATTTTTTACAAGTTCATATTTTAATAAAAGTTTATTTATTTTCTCCATCTGTCAATAGTTTTAGTATTGTATTTATTGATGCAGTTCCTATGGTATTGTCTTTGATAAATACTTTATACTTGTTGATTAGTTTTGGAGATTAAAAAAATATTTTTAACAACTGAATTTCACATTAAAATATTTTAATTCATTTAGGTTAACCATGAGTAATTCACTTCTGGCTTCATTTTTCATGTGAAGTTTAGTGACAATTGTTTTTTAAAATTCTGTATATTTTCTCCTTTTGAAATTTGGTCTTTGTAAATCAGTTGCACTTACAAGCACAAAATGCTATGTTACACACTAAAACTTCTGCCGAACATCTAACTCCAACATCTTTGCAACTTTTGCATTTAAAATGTATTATAACATAAAATTTCATAGATAGATATAGAGAGAGAGATCTTCCAGTGCAACTCTAGTTTTATAACTGTGCAAAGCGGTTGAGCAGATTGATTGTGGTCATAATAGTGTGACTTAGAACCCAAATCTTCTGACACCAATTTTCCATCTAATTCTGTTATATTGTATCACTTCAAGAAACTGAAAACTCTTCCTGTTACATAACTTAACATGTTATTTGACATTTTATTAAAATATGAATGTAAGTAAAAGTATTTTTCATTTCTTTATTTTCCAGGGCCAAAATGCTTTTGGACTTGACGTCATTGAAACGTCAGAAGGAGACAAGATGCCACAACTCATAGTACAAAAGGAGTTAGATAGGGAAGAGAAGGATACCTATGTGATGAAAGTAAAGGTGGAAGACGGTGGCTTTCCACAAAGATCCAGTACTGCTATTTTGCAAGTAAGTGTTTCTGATACAAACGACAACCATCCGATCTTTAAGGAACAGGAGATTGAAGTTAGTATACCAGAAAATGCTCCTGTAGGCACTTCAGTGACGCAGCTCCATGCCACAGATGCAGACATTGGTGAGAATGCCAGGATTCACTTCTACTTCAGCAATCTCATCTCAAATATGGCCAAGAGACTATTTTACCTTAATGCGACCACTGGGCTTATCACAGTCAAAGAACCCCTGGATAGAGAGGAAGCACCAAGCCACAAGTTACTTGTTTTGGCAAGTGATGGTGGATCCATGCCTGCAAAAGCAATGGTGCTGGTAAATATTACAGATGTTAACGATAATGTCCCATCAATTGACACTAGATACATCATCAACCCAACCAATGGCACTGTGCTTCTTTCAGAAAATGCTTCACTCAACACCAAAGTTGCTCTCATCACTGTGACAGACAAGGATGCTGAGCACAATGGCAGGGTGACATGTTTCACAGATCACGAAGTTCCTTTCAGGTTGAGGCCAGTATTCAGCAATCAGTTTCTCCTCGAGACTGCTGCATATCTTGACTATGAGTCTACAAGAGAATATGCCATTAAATTACTGGCTGCAGATGCTGGCAAACCTCCTTTGAATCAGTCGTCTATGCTCCTCATCAAAGTGAAAGATGAAAATGACAATGCTCCAGTTTTCACTCAGCCTTTCATAAGTCTTTCTGTTCCTGAGAATAATTCTCCAGGTGCCCAGGTGACAAAAATAAGTGCAACAGATGCAGACAGTGGGCCTAATGGTGAGATCAGTTACTTTTTGGGTGTGGATGCTCCATCTGAATTCAGCTTGGATCGTCGTACAGGCATCTTGACTGCAGTGAAGAAATTAGATAGAGAAAAACAGGAAAAATATTATTTCACTGTTGTGGCAAAAGATAATGGAATGCCACCCTTAATGACAAATGTCACAGTTTTAGTGACTGTTCTTGATCAGAATGATAACAGCCCAATTTTCACTCACAATGAGTACAACTTCTATGTCCCAGAAAACCTTCCAAGGCATGGCACAGTAGGACTAATTACTGTGACTGATCCTGACTATGGAGAGAATTCTGCAGTCACCCTCTCCATCCCAGATGTGAATGATGAGTTCACCATTGACCCACAGACAGGTGTCATCAGGCCAAATATTTCATTTGATAGAGAAAAACAAGAATCATACACTTTCTATGTCAAGGCTGAGGATGGTGGTAGGGTATCACGTTCTTCAACTGCTAAAGTAACCATAAATGTGGTTGATGTCAATGACAACAAACCAGATTTTGTTGTCCCTCCTTCTAACTACTCTTATGAATTGGTTCTTCCGTCCACTGATCCAGGCACAGTGGTCTTCAAGGTAGTTGCCACTGACAATGACACTGGCATGAATTCAGAGCTTCGTTACAGTATTGTAGGAGGAAATACAAAAGGACTCTTTGCAATTGACCAAACAACAGGCAATATCACACTGAATGAGAGATGTGTTGTTTCAGATCTCGGTTTACACAGACTAGTAGTTAAAGTGAAGGACTTAGGCCAACCTGATTCTCTCTTCAACATTGGAATTGTCAATCTGTTTGTGAATGAGTCAGTTTCTAATGTAACACGTATTCGTGAACTGGTGCGCAAAAGCATGGAAACACCAGGGACCCAGAATATTGAAACAGCTGATCCATCCTCACCTACAAGTGACTATGTGAAAATTGTGGTTGCCATTGTTGCTGGCACCATAACAGTCATCCTAGTGATTTTCCTCACTGCTGTAGTAAGATGTCGCCATGCATTACACCTTAAGTCTACTCAGAAAAACAAGCAGAATTCTGAATGGGTTACTCCAAACCCAGAAAATAGGCAGATGATAATGATGAAGAAAAAGAAAAAGAAAATGAAGAAGCATTCCCCGAAAAACTTGTTACTTAACTTTGTCACTATTGAAGAAAGGAAGGCAGGGGATGTTACCAAGGATGGAAGTGGCGTCACACTAGACCTTCCCATTGAGCTGGAAGAACAAAGCATGGGCAAATACAGCTGGAGCACTACACCTACTACCTTCAAGCCCGATAGTCCTGACTTGGCCCGGCACTACAAGTCTGCCTCTCCACAGCCAGCCTTCCAGATCCAGCCTGAAACTCCCCTGAATTCGAAGCACCACATCATCCAGGAACTGCCCCTCGATAACACCTTCGTGGCCTGTGATTCCATGTCCAAGTGCTCCTCCAGCGGATCTGATCCCTACAGTGTTTCTGAGTGCAGTTATCCAGGGGCAACATTCAAGACCCCTGTGTCTGTACACGCCAGACTGGTAGGTAATCCAAGTTTTTATCTAACCTATCTGTCTTTCCATGTTCAGTATTTTGAACTAGTGTAAAACTTTATAGAATCTATTGACTTCAAAGAGGGATATATATATATATATATATATATATATATATATATATATATATATATATATGCATATATATATATGCATAATATACAAAACCTTTGAAATAAATACATGAGCTCATTGAAGTTGGATAGCAATGCTCAGAGAAAAATACGTGATCATTGTAGGAAACCAGTGTAGGATGAGAGTTCTTATAGGGACAGTTTTGTCTCCAGGCAGTGATATGATCCAGCATACTGGAAAAATTCTGTAACAAGACTTTTAGCACTACTCTACTTGACACAGTGTAAATAAGCATAAGAAAAGTTTGACTTCACTACCTCCCACTAACTTTTTAAAATCTGATCAGCAGCTTTTAATGGCGTTGGGAGTTCCAATTTCATTTTGGGAAATATGTGGTTTCTCAAAGCCAGGAAGTGGCATCAAGATATGCATTCTCCATATCCCAACTTATTTCCTGTCCCTCAAAAATAGTACAATTTTCAGACTAGGAACTAAAACTATACTATATATATATATACATATATATATACATATATATGTATATGTATATATATATATACATACATATATATGTGTGTGTGTGTATATATATATATATATATATTCAGACAGTGTAGGAAGAATGGGATTAGAAAGATAATGTCATAGGCCGGGGAGTTAGCTCAGTGGTTCTGGCGCCTGTCTTGCAAGCGCAAGGACCTGGGTTTGATTCCCCGGTAACCACATACCATACTGGGCGTGGAGACTCACTCCAGCAGCAATCAGTACCACATACCACAGTGCCGGACGTGGTGCCTCACGCCTGTAATCCCAGCACTCGGGAGGCAGAGGCAGGAGGATTGCTGTGATGTGAGTTTGAGGCTGAGCTCAGGGCCAGCCTGAACTACAAAGCAAGACCCTGTCTCAAAAAAAAAAAAAAGAAAGAAAGAAAGAAAGAAAGATAATGTCATGGTCATTCTCTTCTTCTAGCCAAAGAGTGAAATGCATGTACAATATCTACTTTAGATAAATAGTTGAATGCTTGTATATTTATACAAGACATTCAGCACTCATCAAGAGATATTCTTAAATGGTAATAAATTTTGGAAAATACAGGATATTTGTTTTCTATAATAGGCATTCCGGAAGGGAAATAGGAACACAGTAAGCCTCAAGAAACTTTTCATAACAATTTAAAGCCCAATATGAAAACTAGGTCTTATACAACACTTCTTAAGACTTGTATTCCATATCTAAATGAAAAAAAACGTTTTAGAAAATCAAAAGTACTATTATTTTTTGTAAGAGTTAAGTGACATAATTTGTCTAATTCATTTTTCTCTCTCTGAGTCATGTCTCATGCTGACTTCATTATTTTGGTTCTGTACCTCTTAGGGAGGTATTATTTCAGTATATAGATGGAGATGATAGAGTGCAGTATGTAGATAGCGTCTTTAGAAAAGTTTTTAGGCTTAATAAAAGAGTTGTTCTGTAAAATTAAACTAGATATCCTCTTATGAATAGTTAGAGATATTGAAGACATCTGCAACATTCATGATAACCAGGCAAATAATGTCTTAAACTTTTAGAACTGGTTTTAAGAATGGAAATCATTTAAGAATATGCACAGTTAAATAATAAAATATAATAAAATTAATATTTCAATTTAAATCATGGAGTGAAGGTACGATACTAATTCAGTTGTGGATGAAGTTTTTGCTGCAATAGCTCTGTAATGAAGTTGAAGAAGGTAAAATAGAGCCTTTGTCTCTGTATAGAATTCCTGTCCAGCTATGAAAGATTTTATGGCACAATTCATCTACAATTTGAATGAGTTGTGTTTTTTTGTACACTGCTGGGTCACAGATGGGCAATAAGGGTAATATAACCTTAATATTTCCTTAGGATGTGTTTTTGATTGTATTTAACCATTAAAATGCACTTGTTTTCTAATCTTATTTCTATTCTCCTGCTTATTGGAAATATATCTTAAAAAACGTACTTTGTACAGGTAACACTTTATGTATGTTATATATCCCAATAGCAGTGTTTCTGGAATACATTCATGACCTCTTTATAAAATCATACAAAGGGTAAAGTTTGTCAGTTACATGCGTAGGTTATCATTGTTACTAGACTGGCTCACAAATTTAGTTAATAGACGAAATTTTGGTTTCAGCCAATCTGAAGGCTGAGGGATGAGCCTAGACAAATCACCCTCGAGTTTATGAACTGACAAGACAGTAAGCAAGGCAGGGATGAAAAGAAAAGACTAAGAATTTTTCAAATATTTTCTTCTCATTTTTATATTTTTTAATTTTATACCATTAAATAAATTAATAAGCCTATGTCATGATGACATTTTATAGCACACAGCTAAGAAACCTTTCACTAAATCTCGGACAAATGTCTTCATGAGTTGGGCCGAATATTAGAAGTACTGAGGACGAGTTGCTGATCATCATTATGTTTTAATTAACTAAAAGGATTGTCTTGCAATCAGTAAGTTAATATTTCCTCACAACTTATAAAATTGTATATTTTTCATTGCCTCACAGTTGTTTCATACTCATCGCTTTCATTTCAGTATGAATTTGTGAACTAAGACAGACGATGTGAATAATAAAAACAATTTGAAGTTTACTTTTTCTGCTACTTTTACTATGTTTTTACTTCTTCAGTGTTCTTTTCAACTTATGCTTAATGCCAGGAGAAATATCTTATATATATTCCTATTGCAGAACACTAAGGAGTTAAATGAACATTACAGAAGGATTTATGTATTTAAAATTCAAATGTAGTATAAATCTATATATAGATATATATAGATGTATATAGATATTTAAAAGTTATATAAAATAAGGATATGTGTTAGTCAGTATGATACAAATTCATTGTTAACGAAATTTAGCCAGTAAAATAAAATATTTCTGATACCAAATGTCACAAATATTCCACTTTATTTTATTTATTTATTTATTTATTTATTTTTATCTTTATTGGTACATTAAATATACACATCATGATTGCACTCCATAATGGGGATTTGTACCAGTATAAGACACAACTTAATTCTTATTTTTTCCCATAGCCCTACCCACCCTATCACCCCCCCCATATACATAAAATTTGTTTCCTTACTTTTTTGTTACAATCTCAACATTGTCCCCTTTCACCTTATTTTACATTGATATTTATTTATTTTTGAGACAGAGTCTCGTTTCTTGTAGTACAGGCTGACCCTGAGCTCAGCCTTGAACTCACAGCACTCCTCCTGGCTCTGCCTTCCGAGTGCTGGGATTACAGGTGTGAGCCACCATGCCTGGCACTGTGGTTTGTGGTTCTGATTGCTGGTGGGCATGAGTCTCCACGCCCATCATTGTATGGGATAACTGAGGATTGAGCCCAAGCTCTTGCAAGGCAGGTGCTGGAACCACTGAAATAAATTCCCAGCTCATATTCCTCTTTATTTTAAACAGAATATAATTTTTAGAAGGTGGGTTTAGGATGATATTTACAGTCAGTTCAACATTCATCAGAAGAGAAATATTTGCGTGGAGAAATGAAAGGGTTCCAGTAAGATAGGAGGAATCTTATCAGAAATATTACATTATAAAACGGAATCAAATATTTTCTATTAAATAGAAGTTTTTGGAGCAGCTGTTCAGAAAAATACAGAACCGTCTGTGTGTAAGAGCGCACCTACTGTGTGAAGCCGCTTTCACCTGGAGAACATGACGTACTTCTCTGGTCTAAGTTTCTATGTGTACTTTGAAAATTTTCATATATATTTGTAGTAGAAATTTAAGAAGGCAAACTCAGATGGTCTTTTCTTTACACCTTTCAGAACAAGCATATAATATTTGTTTCATATGATCCTATAAATTTTTCAGCGTAACTATTTAGAATGTTATGTTTTATATATAAGGAATATATTGCCAAAATTAAGAGCTGCCTAGCACAATTCTTCCTTTAAAATATATTGAAGACTATACATGTGAAAATAGAAAGTAAGGTTGGAAGTGTTATTTTTGAAGGATTTTCTATATACCAGTCTTAGGTATGTATTTAGTTAATGCACTTATCCAACTCCAAAACATTCTAATAACTTACTGTGATTTGAATTGAATAATCTTGCAATATTGGTAGTGATGTAAAAAGAGTAGTGCAAGGTATAAACAGTTAAAGCTCATGGCTGAAGTCCTGCTGTAGATGTGCTGCATGGATTGGAATGGTAACAGCATCTGAGCTACCCCAGAACAAGATTAGTAGCTACTCTGGTTAAATTTAATAACATTCATATTGTGCATCTATACCTCAGTATGTGTTTTAGTCATGTAGCATGCTTGCCAAATAAGATTTGTAGAACACAACCATCTGATTTTAATAACATGTTATTTTCCTTGTCCTAGACTGATTCCAGGATATCAACTATTCAAATCCGCAGTGAGATATAACTTTCTAGCGATAGCAAATTCTATTCCTTTACCAAAATATTTCAGTGAATTGCAATTTCAAAATTTGGCAAAAATTGTTAGTTTTGGAATCTGGATTTCCCATTATAAAACAAGCATACTAAAAACCACATTAAAAATGATGTCCCAGTGTATCTTGTACTTTCTTTAGTGATAATCTGGTCATTGAAATTAAAAGTATATGCAAGAAACAATGCATTACAACAACAGAATTTTATCAAGCTGCCTCTCCACTTCCTGTGAATGTCAATAGCTGTGAGGTCATGTATTACTTTCATATTGTATGCAATGATGTGAATATGTCTGTCATGGCTCATGGAATGATGGGCCCATTCTGATCGCTGGAGAGTTTAGACATCTCTGGGAATTTGGAAGTGAAGTGGAACTACACAAAGTACCTTCTGAAAGTTACTCAAGGTACAAGATATTTTTAAGTCCAAAGACAAAAAAGAATGTTTAGTCCAATGTCTTGACAATATACACTAACAAAAATGTTGTCAACAAAACTCGTAATTATGTACCCACTCCTCTTAAAACTAGATGATAGAAAATAGTATTTGAAGTTTTTATGTTGAGTTTAACGATATTTTTCCACTATTTTGAAATCAAGTAAAAATTACTTTTAGTGCAATCAAGTTTATTTTTTCTACAAATTTTATTGATTTTAAAATTTTTAAATTATTATTATTTTTTTAAACTGGGAATCAAACTCAAGATCTTTCACTAAAGAGGCAGGTGCTATAACCGCTAAGCTAAATCCTCAGGCTTTTCTACAAATTTAAAAGAGAAAGGGAAAGGAGTTCTATTTTTATATATCAAAAGAAAAACATAAAATTCTTCATATTCCCTGTTATTTAAAAAAATACAATGATATTTCTTTCATTAGAAATTTAACTCCAGTTGAATTAGGGAACAAATATAAAGATCAAGATAGGATTTTTCAAAATTATCATATTTTAATTATGGAATTATCTAGGAAAAATATGTTATTAGAGCAAATCAACAGAATTATCTTATTTTATAGCATTAAATGAGTATATGTCATTGCATTGAGTAATTTGCTCTTTAAAATTTA
>PVIR01012891.1:0-43525 GCA_004026965.1 Petromus typicus | reverse complement strand
GCTGCTAACCTCAGTCCCTGGGCGCTCCTCCGGCGTGGGCCTGGAGACCAGCAAACTCCAAACCCGGCGCAGATTCAGTGACGCAGACTCGGTGCCGCAGTCACCGCTTCCCGAGCCGCCCGCTGCTAAACTCAGTCCCTGGGCGCTCTTCCGGCGTGGGCCTGGAGGCCAATAAGCTCCAAACCCAGTGCAGATTCAGTGGCACAGTCGCAGTTTCCCGAGCCGCCCGCTGCTAACCTCAGTCCCTGGGCGCTCCTCCGGCGTGGGCCTGGAGACAAGCAAACTCCAAAACCTGTATCTGTATTTTTATTTTGTATTTTGTTTCTTTTTTTTCTTTTTTTTTTTTTTTTTTTTTTTTTTTTTTTTTTTTTTTTTTTTTTTTTTTTTTTTTTTTTTTTTTTGAGACAGGGTCTCACTTTTGTAGTTCAGGCTGGCCCTGAGTTCAGCCTGGACTCACAGCAATCCTCCTGCCTCTACCTTCCAAGTGCTGAGATTACAGGTGTGAGTCACCACGCCCAGCACTGTGGTATGTGGTACTGATTGCTGGTGGGCATGAGTCTCTAAACCCCCAGCATTGTTGTATGTGGTTACCAGGGATCGAACTTGGGCCTTTGCACTTGCAAGGCAGGCTCCAGAACCACTGAGCTAAATCACTGACCCTATTTTGCATTTTGTTAATGAATTATTGATATTTAATACTGTATTGTGCTTATTTGCCATTAATATAAATTTCCAGATGAAATGTCAGTTCTAATATGCTACCTATGGAAAACTTCTTCATTATCATTGACCTGTGGAAGTTCTTTGTATGTTCCTTGTTAAGGTATATAATTTTCAAATACTTTCTATTGGTTAGTAACTTTTCTTTTTATTTTCTTAATAGTTCCATTCTAAGAACTATTACCCTTCATTTTGATGAGGTTCAATTTATTAAAGTTTTTGTCTAATGCTTCACATTTTTGTGTCACATCTAAGAAATCTTCACTTACCCTAATAAATACTTCTATACTTTCTTTCAAAAGTTCTATGATTTTAAAATCCTACTTAGCTGCTCAGTTACTCTCTCAAGCTCAGCTAATGTCCACATCTGATTTAGTCATTGCACATCATAGGAGGTAAGCATTGAAATGATTTTGTTTGTTTCCACAGGAATATCCAGTTGTTCTCACAAAAGTTAAGGAAAAGATTGGGTTGAATAAACTTTAGACTGATAACAAAAAATAACTAATTGCACATATGTGAGTATATTTCTGAAATCATCGTTTTTTAGCCAGAAGCCACTATGTGACTATGATTTTTATAGCTTTATAAGTCTTAAAAATCTCCTAGTATACGTGTTTCAACCATATGTTTCTTATACATAATTGTTTTGCTCTTCCAAGTTGCTTGCGTTTTTATATTTCATATAAGTTCTAGAAAGAACATGTCATTGTCTATTAAAAAGAAAAGGCCTGGGCCAGGGATTTAGCTCAGTGATTCTGGCGCCTGTCTTTTAAGCACAAGGACCCAGGTTCGATCCTTGGTAACCACATACAATACTGGGTGTGGAGACTCACCCCAGCAGCAACCAGTACCACATACCACAGTGCCGGGCGTGGTGGCTCACGCCTGTAATCCCAGCACTCAGGAGGCAGAGGCAGGAGGATTGCTGTGATGTGAGTTGGAGGCTGAGCTCAGGGCCAGCCTGAACTACAAAGCGAGACCCTGTCTCAAAAGAAAAAAAAAAAAAAGGCCTGCTAATAGGTTTATGGATCAAATTGGAGAGACTTAACATCTTAATAATAGTAAGATTATTAAATCTATTACTATGACATAGACTCTCTTCTTGTAGGTTTTTAACAAATCTCTCAGTAAATTTTTTTTAGTTTTCAGTGTGCAGGTGCTGAATATCTTTTGAAGATTATTTGCTATTTCAAATGTAAGGGTGAATTGTGAATGGTGTTGAATTTTAACTTCAGTTTAACAATTGTCAGGATATAGAAATGCAATTAAAGTTTTCTATACTAATCTTGCAGCCTGCAACACTGAAGTTCTTCATTATTTCACTTTATCTCTTTAAACTTGTGAATGACTCATATTTTTCCTCCCAGCCTCTGTACTTTTGTTCTCACATACTTTTTTCCTATATATTTTACAAATAACACAATATACTTATATTATCATTATAACGATATAAAATTAGCTGCCAAGCGTCCTTGTTTACATAAGTCCAAGTGCCCTCGATCTCTTTGTATAAGTCCAGTTTTTAATTCATTTAAATCTGAATTTTCTGGATATCATAAATAATATTCTCTTTGCTACAACTCTCAGTATAAATTATGTGATTATTTTTAAAGTGTTCAATTTTCTTTACGGCATTATTCTGTAACTATTTTCTCAACACTGCTCCTCAAAGATATTTTCAAAGTATCCTCTTTTCAAGTCTCTTCTTAATCCAGCTTACTTTATAATTCTTACAAAATAAATCTGAGGGAACTCATGACAGAGGAGAATTCTAGAAATTCACAAGTTTATTTCCATTTCCATCCTCAATGTCACAAAATCATAGTTCACAGGATACATTTCAATGACTTATTGTAAAATGCCCTGACAAGTTAAATCAGTAAGCAGAGATACTGAAGATTTCCCCACTTAGCTGCAGGTTGGCTCCAGTTTTTCTCTTGGATCTACATCTTGGTCAATCATTGGCCCATGAGTTTGAACTGAAAATTTTGTCAGATTTCTCAGTTCTTCCCCCGGCAAGAAAGTGTTGTGTCTCTGTTATATTTGAGCCAATTCATACTAAAATTCTGCCTGCTTGTCTATTCTTCCATCATGTCAATATGGAATAGAAGTCATGGTAAACTGTAGACTATCAGCTCTGGAGGGGAGGGAGGCAAGACCCTTGGAGCCCAGAAGGAAAGGCTGTGTTTGAGAGCAATGAAATTGGGGTGCAACCAGGGGTGCATGACTGATAAGCATGAGACACAGAACATGGATATTAAGATGGCGACCTAAAATATCCAAACAGAAGTTTCAAATGTGAAAATAGCCAGCCATGGAGGTGCACACCGGTAAAATCAGTACTCTGGAGGTGGAAGGAGCAGAATCGCCATGAGTTCGAGCCCAACCTGGGCTATAGTGAGTTCAAAGCTAGCTTGAACTACAAAAGACCTTGTCTCAAAAAAAAAAATGTGAAAGCAAATTAAAATTTACTACAGCATAAATTCTAAAAATATAGGCATTGCTTTGTGATTAACTTGTTTTTCATATGGGCAGTAAGTTATGTGTCTCAGAGTAAAAGTGCTGAGACTTCTTCACTTAAATGTGATTAATCTGTGGTTCTTCTATAGAATGGAGTACTACTCTGCCATAAAAAATGATAAGTTTGAATCATTTCTACTTAAATGGACATACCTTGAGGATATCCTCATAAGTGAAATAAATAGGGCACAGATAGGTACATATCACATCTTTTCTCTGGTATGAGAAAATAAAGACGTCAATGAGTTTTAGAATTGTATGTTATATATTGTGAAATACAAAATACTCAAAGTGAAATAGGGTGAAGGGGGAAAATAATGAGATCATAACAAAAAGAAAGGAAACAAACTTTATGTATAGAGGGGGTAGTAGGGTGGGGAGGGCTATGGGAAAAAATGAGAATTAAGTTGTGTCTTATACTGGTACAAATTCCCATTGTGGAATGCAATCATGATGTGTATATGTAATGTACCAATAAAGATTTCAATTTAAAAAAACATGATTAATATTGCTACTAAGTAATGCAAGAGAAACCCTGTAAGCATCCAGTAAGTACAGCTGATTAACAAGCTCACTATCAAGCCAGATAGGTATAAAATGTTTACTGTGCTGGATATTTTTCTGCAGCCTATATAAATAATATGAATATATAGATATAAATATATTAGAGATTAAACATATATAACATATAGTAAAGATCAAATATTGGTCAAAAGTATTAATTTCAGGAAATAGAAATTATGGTCAGTGTTATATTGTAAGATCCCCAGGGAAAAAGAAGACCCCCCCCCCCGAAGAGTTATTCAAATTAAAAGCATTAGAAGAAAACCTCCTAAAGAATTGAATGTTGAGGGTGGAGGATTTAGCTCAGTGTTTTCAGCATCTGCCTGGAAAGTGCAGGGTCCTGATTTTGATCCCCAGTAATCACCTACCATAATACCAGATATGGTGGATTATACCTATAATTCTAGAACTCAGCACCACATACCACAGTGCCAGGCATGGTGGCTCATGCCTATAATCTCAGCACTCAGGAGGCAGAGACAGGAGGATTTCTCTTAGTTCAAGGTTAGCCTGAGCTACAGACTGAGTTCAGGGCTAGCCTGAGCTACAAAGTGAGACCTGTCTCAAAAAATAAAAGAACTGGATGTTGAAATGTAGAGTGATTTCAACTGTAATTGTCAACTTGACTGGATTAGGAGGCATCCAGAAGATTAATGTGTCCAGATAGGTTATAAAGCCTGACCTTTGAGGCCAGGGATTTAGCTCAGTGGTTCTGGTGCCTGCCTTGCAAGCACAAATCCTGGGTTCAATCCCCAGTAACCATATAACACAATGTGGGGCATGGTGACTCATGCCCATCAGCAATCAGTACCACATACCACAATGCCAGGTGTGGTGGCTCATGCTTGTAATCCCAGTACATGGGAGGCAGAGGCAGGAGGATTTCTGAGTTCGAGGCTGAGTTCAGGACCAGCCTAAACTACAAGGCAACACCCTGTCTCAAAAAAAAACTAAAAAAAAAAAAAAAAAAAGGCTGACCTTGGTATCTACGTCGGTTCCTACCCTTTTCTCTCCAACCCTGCTCCTCTGCTCCGCTCCCCAGTCACCATGGGCTAAGCAGCCTTGCTCCTCCACACCATTTTGCTGGCCTGGGAACTGCCCGACCATGGCCTGAATCCTCGAGAAACACTTCACTCTTCTTTTATGTTCTGTATTTCAAATATTTTGGCCCTGCTACAAAAACTGAAAAACATAGATGAGCATGTCTGACCCGCTAAAGACCTACTGTATGTGAGCACACTCTCCTAGACAGAATAGCAGGAACAAAGACACAACATAAGGACAAAAGGAGCAGATTCCAAAAATGGAGATCTGAGTTGAGTGGGATGCTTGGAAATATACTGGAGTTAATAAAACTTAAATGATTAACTGTAGTCAAATGGTAGTGAACTGCATATTTAAAATTAATTTTTGGCTCTATAATAAAGAAGACTGTATAATTATGAATAATTAGGAATTAATGGAAAAAGTAAACTAAATTCCTTGTCAATCTTATTGCATTACATTTTTCAAGTTTTATGCATTCCCTTAGTCCTATTCTATAATCAAATGACTAGTATTTAAAAACAGATTTCTAATTCATTCTGAATTTTAAAAAGTAACAGAGAACACTGTGGAAAGAAGGATAGAGCCAGGCCTATATCCCAGATTCTACTTTACCATACTTTGATACTTTATGAAATTATAAAGATTAAATAAAAGAATATATATAAAGAATTTATCACATAGTTCTAACCTACATCTAGTATTTTGCTATTAATCTTTCTTCTTTCTTATATAATAATATAAATAATTCACAAATAATTTCATAAGTGGGGGCCAGGGATATAGTTCTGTGATTCCAGCACCTGCCTTGCAAGTGCAAGGGCCCAGGTTTGATCCCTGGAAACCACATACAACAATGCTGGGCATGGAGACTCATACTCACCAGCAAACAGAACCACATACAATGGTGCTGGGAGTGGTGATTCACACTCACCAGCACTCAGAACCACATACCACAGTGCCAGGCGTAGTGGCTCGTGTCTGTAATCCCAGCACTCAGAAGACAGAAGCAGCAGGTATTATTGTGAGTTCAAGGCTGAGCTCAGGGCCAGCCTGAATTGCAAAGTGAGACCCTGTCTCAAAAAAATTTTTTTTTCTCATAAGTAATTTAAGATGTTATAATTTCAGAGATTAGATACAGGTTAGTTAATTATTTTTATTTTCAATTTCCTACATTCCCAACTCCTCTCCAAGATAAAACAAGCACCAGATTTATCTTCCCACCTGAAAAATTAAAAACATGAAGTCCACATATGCAATAACAGTTACCAAGACACTAGACACCAGGCAATGAAAAACAGTGATATCCGAGGAACATAAAATAAACAAAATGAAGCCCATGATTGCCCTAGATTTCTGTGAAGAGGAAGTCTCCACTAAGACACAGTATGGGGAAGCTAAGTTTACAGACATCCTAACTTTGGGGAGGTAAATTCAGATAGAATTCAGGATGTAATTTCTACAGAGAAGAGAGTTACCCAGATAGAAAACATTGCCAGTGTGGAAGTTCTTCATAAGTATTTAGCAGATTATTGCAGAGACCAGATATGACTAGGAGATACACTAGGCCATAGAGATAACTATTCAAAAAAGTTAGAGAGAACCATCACCACATTGACACAAGGTTCGAAATACCCCTTTTTCTCTCCAGCTAAACAAGAAAAAAACTCATAATTTAGGAGAAATTGACTAATGTACTCAGGAGGTGTTTGCCTCCAAGATGGAGAACAATTGGTCCAAGACTAAATGCTTCTCTGGACCTTGCTAACAAATCATAAATTCAAGCCTAAAAGTAGCAAATTGTTTTCAAGTAGTTCAACTCCATCTTAAAACAAAGGAATTTTTGGCAAAAGCACTAGAGCAATAGATGATCATATAAAGAAAAGGAGGGATAAGAATTTCTAAATAACAACAATCATTATCCCAGAAAAAGTTAAAGCTTTGGAAAAAACAAATTGAAAACAAGTCAATATGAAATAAAATTCATATGAAAGTTACTGTTAAAGAGAGTGACTTTATTACAATCTTTTTAAATACATCTTTCTGTGATTTATTGAATATTTTATTGCACTGACTGTTGTTAAGATCTTAGTATGTATGCATATATGGCTCTATAAAATGACAAACTGACTTGTTAAAACAAGTAAAAAACTTTGAATACAGATAATGCTATGAACAGAAACATTTTATTAAATCTACATTCTATTAACATATTCATTACTTCTCAACTCGAATGAAGTTTATAAGAAACTGCTTCCGGTCAGAACATTGCCAATTTTACCAACTTCATAAGGCAACTCATCATTACTTTGTTGTCTGACAGAGTGAGAAGGATCTTTCTTGTACCTGGTTCAGATTCCAGCTTTGTCAAAACTAATCTGAATAACTGATACCCCCTTACTAGTTTCCAAGGTTGGCTGTAGATCAGAATTACCTCAGGGATATTTTATAATGTGCAAATACTCAAACTCCACTTCACACCAATCAAACCAAATTTTGAGGTGATGTGTATCTCAGGTTATCAAACCACAGTACCCTAGTGGTTCTCTAATTCTCAGTTCAGGATAACACAAATGACTGTACCTAACTGATAGCAGTAAACATTAAAAGAGAGAATCATGAAAATATATATGTGCCTTAAAACATTTAAGAGATTTTCTCATGTCTATTTCTTTAAATTCTCAGAACACATCAATACTTTTTCTGTTAAAGGAACATGAATCTTCCTCCTATTTCCAGAACATTTACGTATGGGTGGTGGCAGAGAAAATGACAGACTGTGCACCAAAGAGGCTTAGCAGAGACCCCATTTAGAGTCTAACACAACCTACAGATCATCTTCAGGAAAAACACATGAGTACACACACACACACACACACACACACACGGACACTCGGCCTTTGCTCTTCCTGTGGGTTCTTCACATACCTTGAAGCCCAACTCTGAGGCAGATCAAGCATCTCCGCCCAGGATTCAAGAGAGGGCACAACAAATCTTATCTTATTCATCGAAACTCCTAAAGGTCTGAAAGCCTGAAGCCACTTGTTAATGGAATCTTTGTATGTTTATTTTATGGTTATTGGAATGTCATTTGAACAGAATTTTTCTTAGAATGTCTCCCCACTCTGTCTCTCTCTGTCTCTCTCTCTCTCTCTCTCTCTCTCTCTCTCTCTCTCTTTCTCTCTCTGTCTCCCTGTCTCTCTCTTCTAAACAAGTTCATTCCTGATGAAAGCAATTAACATAGCATTCCTTCCTGTCAGATGAGATAAACAAGAAATGAGCTATGGAATGCACTACTTTGCTTCTAGGGATTTTCTTCAAACTTCTGTGTCATGTGGTCTGGGCTCTGTTAGCACAGAGCACTGACCAGTGAGGAGAAAGACATTCATACCTCAGAAACTTGCTCTCCACCCCTTCTCCAGTCAGAGAATATAAGGACAGTAGGCAGACAATTTTTTCAGTCCTTATAAGGAAGAAATAACTAATGGTAGTTCATTCCATCTGTCCTGCCACTAATCATCAGCAATATAAACCATCTATCAAAACTAAATATTATTAATTATATTAGTGACCAACATGTAAAGCTATCAGATATAATTATTTACTGGTAAATGTTTAACAACTAACTTCCCCCCTCCAAAAAAGTCCTGAAAAGAAACATTTACCAATATCCATGGTATAAACATTCTCATCACCATCTTCTTGTCAAATCATTTTGTCAAATCAAACTTTCCCAGTAACCACGTACAACAGTGCCAGGCATGGTGGCTCATGCCTGTAATCCCAGCACTTGGGAGGCACAGGCAGGAGTATTGCTGTGAGTTTGAGGTTCACCTGGGTACATAGTGAGATCAGGGCCAGCCTGAACTACAAAATGAGATCTTGTTTCAAAAAAATAAAGAATTGAAGAATATTATTGTTGTAAAAACAGAAATGTCAGCACATACCAAATAGCAGAATAGTCAACACACACAAAATAAAATAAATATACTTACAAGTCTAAGTCTTTTCAATTTGCTTTAAAATATAAAAATATTTTAAATAAATGGTACATTAATGTTTGCATAAATCATATATTCCCCCAAGTTTTTCCTTTAACAATGTATTTTATGGAAAGTGTAATTTAACAAAAATTTTAAATCAAATTCACCTGAATTTTAGGATGTCCATCATATAGAACATTCCTAATTTTAGAAATGCTCATTAGTACAAATGTTAAACTATTCTAACTTTTATTTTTGTCCTAATTTTGATCAACTTTTTCCTTAGCATGCTTTGCTAAGATGAGAGCTAAAATACAAACAGGTTAATATTGCTTCTTTGTTCTGATACTTTCTGATAGCAGGAGATTAGACTGATGGTACTAGCTAAGATGGAAAATAATTTTCTGCCACAACAAACACTCATGTTTGCTGATAATAGAAAACAACAAAAAAATTTACAAAGAATCATAGATTTACATCTAAAAGGGTTGTTAATTTGGCCAATGACCAGAACTTTTTGAATTTTTGCAAGTGACTCTTGAATGACTTGATAAAAAAGGTCTCAAGGTCAAAGTAACCATACACTTGTAGTTCTTTTCACTGACAGTTGGAGCTCCAAAGTACAAGTTATTTATAATATTTTAAATATCAATACATATCATTTGTCAAAGCTGAATCAAGAAGACAAAAATTCTAAATAAGTCAATATTGGTCAATAAAATTGAAGAAATAATTGAAAACCTGCCAACAAAGATAAACCCAGGACCTGATGGATTCACTGCTGAATTCTACCAGAAATTTAGAGAAGATATGATACTTTCCCTTGCACTCTTTAATGAAAATAGCTAAGGAAGAATTACTCTCAAACTCATCCCAGATTCAACCAATAAAAGAGAAGTACAGGGCCGGGGATTTTGCTCAGTGGTTCCAGCGCCTGTCTTGCAAGTGCAAGGACCCGGGTTTGATCCCCAGTAACCACATAACAATACTGGGCGTGGAGACTCATGCCCAGCAGCAATCAGTACCACATATCACAGTGCTGGGCGTGGTGGCTCACACCTGTAATGCCAGCACTCAGGAGGCAGAGGCAGGAGGATTGCTGTGATGTGAGTTTGAAGCTGAGCTCAGGGCCAGCCTGAACCACAAAGTGAGACCCTGTCTCGAAAAACCTTTAAAAAAAATAAAAATAAAAAAAACTAAAGAGAAGTACAGACAGGTCATTCCCCTTAATTTGCATACATGTAAAAGCTTCAACAAAATACTAGCAAACATACTGCAACAAGTCAACAAGAAGATTATATACCATGACCAAGTAAGATTCATCTCAAGGATGCAGGGGTGGTTCAACATATGCAAATCAATAAATGTAATACATCGAGGATTCAAACACCTTCACTGGAAGAAAGCCTGCTTAATAAATAGTACTGGGAAAACTGACTTTCCACATGCTGAAGATTAAAATTAGACCCCTATCTCTCAAAACTAGACCCCTCACTCTCTCAACATGCACTAAACTAAAATTGAAATGGATTAAAGATCTAAATATTAAAACAGAAACACTAAATCTGTTAGAGGATAGAACAGTAGAACTCTAGAAGACATCGATGTAGGCAAAGACTATGAACAAAACCCTTCACAATAAGAAATGTCACAAAGAATCAACAACTGGGATTTTACCTTATTAAAAAGTTTGCACAGCAAGAGAAACCATCAAGAGAATTAAGAGACGACCCACAGAGTGGGAACAAATTTTTCCACCTTTTCCTCAAAGGACTAATATGTAAAACAAAAAGTTGAGGACTCCCCCAAATTTAAATATCCAACCCAGAAATAGGCTTTGAAATGAACAAAAACCTCTCAGATGAAGAAGTATAAATGACAGATAAATATATGTAAAAAATATTCACTACTACTTCTCATTCAAGAGATGCAAATTAAAATAACACTGAGATTTCAGCTCCCTCTGGAAAAAAAATTACTATTATCAAGAAATCAACAAATAACAGACTGGTGGGACTATAGAGAAAAAAGAAGTCTTCTCCAGCGTTGGTAAGAGCATAGACTGGTGCAACCATTATGAAAATCAGTATGGAGATTCCTCAAAAATTAACAATAGAGAGTCCACTTAACACTGTCTATTCCTCTTTTTGGTACATTCCTGAAAGACTTAAAAGCATCATAAAACGGTGATATATGCACACTCATGTTTATAGCCACACAGTTTGTAATAGCTAAATTTTGGAAACAGCCTAAATGTCCACCAGTGGACAAATGGATAAATAAGTTGTGAGTATTTTTTACAGTGGAGTATTACTCTACCATAAAGCATAAACTTGAGACATTTCTAGGTAAATCAATTCATCTGTGAGTCCATTATCTTAAGTGAAATAAATCAGAAACACATTTTTAAATATTTCATTGTTTCTCTTTTGTGGGAAACGAAAAGGGTAAAAAAGAAGCAAAATATGTAATAGGTAGTATGAAATAGGAAGAAAATGTTCAAATGATAAGAGGAACAGGGAGGGGTGGGAGAAGAGGAAGGGTGGTGAGGAAAAGAAAAAAGAATAGAAGGAAAAGATGGAAACAACACTTTTATAAATAAGAAGGGGCAGCATGATTGAAAGGAGTGGAGGGGAATGGGGAAAAAAATAAGAATAAAAATATATCACATGCAAGTATAAATTCCCTGTGAGTAATGTATCCTTATGTATATCTAAACTGTATCAATAAAATTAATTAAAAGTAAAAGTTAAATGAACCCTACTTCATTACATAAAATGATTCATGTTTTCAACCAATAACACTTTAGTAATGTGTCCTTTTTATAAATGTAAAAACTTGTTCCACCTCGTGTATGACACAACGTTCCCAGCCTATTCTCAACTCTGGCACAATTTAAGGAAACTAATTATCATTTAATAAAATTCTCTATTTTGAGGTTATCTTCTCCGCATCTTTGGCCTCAAAATGTTAAAAAAAAAAAAAAAAAAAAAAGAAGAAGAAGAAGAAGAAAATAGAATTTGGACAGATTTAAATCTTGAGAGTTTAACTTTACCAGTTGAGAAAATAATGCTTTCTTTCTATTAATCTTTTGAGTTATGGGGGTTTTTTTAATATACTTAAGGAAAGGAAGTAATTTAGTGACAGCATAAGTGAACAGGTTCCAAATTAGTTTTTTTTAAATATGCATATAACAAAGTGACCCAAACAAGTAAAAAGTTATGGGAAAAAAATACAGAGAATGAGAAAAGAGGATGAGCAATAAGAGAGCAGATGGATAAGTAGGTGGATAGGCAGCCACAAAGAGAGGATGCAGGATTCTTGGAGAAATTTGAAAGCTCAAGGGGCAAATTCAAATGAAATTTGTTTCTGGGAAAAATCAGAGACACAGATGGTAGACCGTGTGGTCTTACTTCTCTGAGAAATGAACTTTGGTTTAATAGATCTTCTGCAACTTGGGGAAAAAAAATATTGGGACAGGAAATATAACAGTCAACACAGGAAGAGATTTTAAGTAAAAATGTCTGCCACCTGTCAGACATGTGATGCAATTGAGCAAGATTTCCCAAGACATTTCTTCACAGACAAAATAAAACCATTCTCTTTGGATTGTTCCATGGGATTCACCATGATCAGTTGGCTGCTCAATGAGGAGAAAAATCATCATAGTGTAAATGAGTCCTAGCATTGTATGTTATATATTGTGAAATAGAAAATGCTCAATGTAAAATAAGGTGAAAGGGGACAATGTTGAGATTGTAACAAAAAAGTAAGGAAACAAATTTTATGTATATGGGGGGTGGTAGGGTGGGTAGGGCTATGGGAAAAAATGAGAATTAAGTTGTGTCTTACACTGGTACAAATCCCCATTATGGAGTGCAATCATGATGTGTATATTTAATGTACCAATAAAGATTATTAAAAAAATCATCATAGCTGTTAGATTTATTTTGGGAGATTTGAGTAGTTTTAATGAAAAATACAATATTTTTACTTTTTTCTCACATTTATATCTGTAGCAGATTAATGAGTCCCCAAATCACAACTCTTTAATAAACAAATGTTCTCCACCATAAAAATATAGCAAATGACATCATTAAGTACTATAGTGTTATAAGAGACAATCCTCACACCCATTAAATCTTAACAACTCTTGAAATCTCACTCTTTGTACTCACTGTTGCCATTTAGAATGCATAGATATAACTACAAAGCAAAATACATTCTCTATGCTATCATAAAGAATTCATTATTACTTCATTTTATTGGTTTGACTTCATCAATATACCTATTAGTGTATCTCATACAAATTCAAGAACAGATAAAGTTGCAAATGCATTTTCAGTATTAATAAGCCATATTAGTGCATATACACAAAACTTCATTATTATAGGCCTTTGTCTGAAAAATTCCCTACTCAACCTACCCTCATTTTCCTCTGTCTAGAAACATCTACTCAGAAGCCCTTCTAGAAATCCTTCCTAACTCTTTCAATGGAATTGACTATTTAAAGCCTTTATACTGTGCTCTACTTACATACAGTTACAGTGGTTTACATTTATTTACATGTCCATCTTCCCCACATACTGACCATACACTGTAAGTTTTTAAATCAGTACAGGGCAGATAATGTACTATTTATCTTTGTCTTTACTAAGCCTGTTAATCCCACTATAATGTTTAATACATTTTCTGTAAATGTGAAATGATAAATGAGTATATAAAGTTTCATAGTTTATCAAAAACTTCATAGTCTTAATTTTCTATATCAGAGGAAAGACATCATTTATGCTGTTGACAAAGAAAAGAACACTCCACAAAGGATCTCCTGCCAAAATCCCAGAGTAACACAAAGTAGATTTTGCAACAAACTGCTTCTCCTTAATCTAAACCACCTCTCACTGCAGAGCTAAGTACGTTTTTGAAATTGTATTTTTAAAACATATCTACAAATGGTTTTGGCACAGCTAGCTGTATCTTATCTGATACATGTACTGAACTTCAATCTGGAAATATATCTTTCAATGCCACATTTAAAGTAAGCTTTGCCAGGTCTAGACAGTGGCACAAAACCGAATTAACACCAGCAGGCACAGTACCTTACTTCACACATGAGATGGCTGTGTACCCAGCTATTTTGTTTTGACATTTAGATTCTTTAGAATTTACAGCAGATGGATTAATGCTTCTTTGTTCCTACTCTGGATTCCACATACCAGGTAAGCTGAAGATGATCCCAAAATATAAGGGTAAAACCTGACAGACCTATCACAAACCAACCAAGGGCTTCAGCTTCCTGATCAGTTTCAACTTTGACCAAAGACCCAAAGCCAATATTGACCAAAGACAACCACTGCTTTAAAAATTTAAGTTTCTTGTTACATTTTAGGTGTACATTATGATAACATTCATCTTCAGGGATTTGTATGTACACACGCTACATCTTGGTGTTTTTTCTCCTCATTCCCCTACCTGACCTTCCTCCCTTCACCTCCCTATGTACAAAAACTTTGTTTCCATTTCTTCCTTGTTTTCTCATATCTTTTTCTTCTCTTTCTTTTTCCCCAACCTCCCTCCCTATATCACCTACCTTTTTTGTACATTTACTTTCTGTTCCACATTGTGTATTCTACATTTTGGTCTCCATTTATTCTTTCAGTTTCTCACACCATAGAAATTATTCAATATTTACACATATGTTCTATGTATTTCATCTAAGAGTATGGCTTCAATGTGCATTCTTATATCAATAAATGTCTTTAATTTATCCTTCATTATGGCTGAGTAGTACTCCATTTTTTTTTTAATCTTCTTCATACAATCTCGGGTCAATGGGCATTTGTGTTCTTTCCAAGATTTAGGTATTACCAGTTGTGTGACTAAAAACATACGAGCATGTATGTTTCTGTGATATAATGCTTTTAATTCTTTCATGAATATACTCAACAAGGAAGTAGCATGGTCAAATGGGACCTCTAATTTTAGTCTTTTGAGGAATTTCCACACTGGTTGCACCAGTCTGCATTCTCATCAACAGTGCAGAAAGGATCTTTTTTTACCCACAGCCCCACTAGCATTTGCTCTTGGTTGATCTCTTGATAGTAGCCATTCTTTCTGTAGTGAGTTGGAATTTCAGTGCTATTTTCATCTGCATCACTTGAATGACCAATAATGTTGAACATTTTTTCATATGTGCAAAAGATTTTTAATAAGATGAGATGCCAGTTGGTGATTCCTTCTGCTAGTTCCCATGTTACTGAGGTTTTGCTCAGTCTTTTCTTGCACAAATGTCTCCAAGAGTTCTACCTATCCTATCTTCTAACAGATTTAATTTCTGTTTTAATATTTAGATTTTTAATCCACTTTGATTTTCATTCAACAGATTGATAGCCAGTTTTTCCAGCACCATTTATTATAGAGAATATCTTTCCTCCATTGAGGGTATTTGGCTCTTATGTCAAGTATGTGGTACCTAAGTATGTCTGGAGTTGTTTCTGCATCCTCTAGTGTGTTCTATTGATACTTGGGTCTGTTTCTTTGCCAGTACCTGCTGTTTTGGTCACATTCACTTTGTAGTATAGTTTCAAGATGGGGATTGTGATACACCCACTGTGTCTTTGTTATTGAAAATTGCTTTTGCTATTCTAGGTCTTTTCTTATTCCAGTTGAATTTTTGGATTATGTTCACTAGTTATTTAAAATACACTATTGACTATTTTATATCTATGTGTGGCTTTTTTGTCATGACTAGTTGGAGTCCTATATGCTCCATTTACTTGTGTATCAAATTCTTTTCTCCTGCTTGCGAAGTTTTCTGCAATTATACCTGTGAACAGTTTTTTAACGTCATTTATTCTATCTCCTATTTCTTCATTGACTCTGATGAGTCTTATGTTATTCTTCTTTGCATGATCTAACAACTGCTGGATTGACTTCCCGTGATCCCTCAGTATTTTTAAGAAATCTTTCCTTTCCTAGTCATTAACTGCAATCCTAACTTCTATATTTTGTCTTCACAGTCACCAATTCTACTGCATAAGCATTCAGTGGAGTTTTAATCTCTTGGATTTATGTTCAAATCTGTTTATTAGATTTTACTTGCTTCCTATGTTACAATTTCATCATGGTGTGAGGCCCTCTATTTTATTATGTGTCTTTCACCATGGTCACTAGCTATACTCTTATGAGAGATATTATTTCAGGTTTCATTTTTTCCAGATCCTCTTTGGTTACCAGTTCAGGGAGTCCAGGTAGTTAACTGTCAAGTTGGCCCACTTCCCTGCTCCCCCAACTTCCCTTTTGTGATCTAGAATTCTAAGTTTGAGTCTTATTTAATTGTTTTCTCATTTATTTTTTTAAATATTTTCATTTAATTCCTAGGTTGCTGCTTATAAAATGTTTATTGCACATAACTGAGTCAGCAGGCCTGTGCCCCAGCTGAACTGCCAGCCCTACTCACTATGCAATAAACCAGGGTGTGTTTGCTGGGCTTCTTCCCTATGTGGTAGTTCCGCAAAACCTCTGGACTCCAAAAGCTCTTCTGTTTTAATGGCATAAAAATATTCAATTGTCAAGGTCACAGTCACTAGGCCTGTGCAAATGTCCCAACCAAATTTGAAGGCTATTGAGTATACTTATCACAGTGCTGACCTTGTATCTAGCTACTCTACTGAATCTGGTTATTAAGTCTAGAAGTCTTTTGGTAGAATTTTTGTGGTCTTCTATATAGTCTCCTGTCTTTTCTTGTCTTAATTCCTTCTATTTCTTTATCTTATAACATCCATTTTATCATAAAAATAGAAGTAATTCTGGATTCCAGTCATACAAACTTGTGTCTAAGACTAAGGGAGTTAGGAACACATGAGCCCAACGTATGCCCCTCTTAACATGTTTACTATATTGAATAAATGGTAATTGAAAAAAAAAGATGCTTAATAGGAGCACTCTGACCTTCATTTCTCTTCTAGAAGTCACAAGACAATATTTCCATGTTAAAGATGCCATACTCATTCCTGTCACCAAGGGCAGGAAGTTGAGACCAAGGAAATCTGTGCAACCAACCTCTCTGAACTAACATATCTCTCTAGTTCTTCTCCATGATCAACTACACTAGCCCAGGCTCTTTTGTCTCACTACATTTTCAGAGTTTACTATTCCTCTTACAAATTGAGCACAGTATAAGTATTTTGACACTAACTGCTTCTGTTCTTCTTTGCCCTAACGAGGTCCCTATAGAATGTAAAACTGTATGCTTCTCTCTCCTTAATCTGTACTATGTTAATTCAGTTATCTGGCTCAGGCAGGGACCTTAAGTAGATACAAATAATTTTCTTCCATTTCCTTATCTTGCTGAGTACACAAGTAAGAGGACCAGTAAGAAAAGTTCTTGGATATGAACATTTCTTTGGAAACTAATAGCAGTTTGTCCCATGAAATTACACTGAAACAAGAAGACAAACTCCAAGTATCCTCTCTCCCAGGTAGGGGCTTAAAAATTGATCTTAAAGTAGATTAGTAATTAGTGGAGCTGGGATGGATGGGGTGGAGGAGATATAGATGGAGTCTGGATGACAAGTATCCAAACATGGTGACAACAAGTAGTAACTGCTATGTTTTCAGTACAGTAGAATGATTATAGTTTGTAATAAGCTGTGAAATCTTTTCTAAGTAATTAGAAAAGAGTCACTCAAAGGCTCTAAACACAAAGTGATGACAAAGAGATAGAAGCAATAATTATCCCAAATTGATCCATACACAATTAAATGCAATGCACATCTCTATGGCCATTGGATAATAAAAGCTTAAAGTAACTTTTTGTACTTATAGTTCCAGGACCATCTCTGTCTCTCTTCTCCCCCCCTCCACCCCACCCCCCGGCATCAAGCCTAAAAGTATATATCTCATTTCTTAAAATGAAATTACTTGCCCGGGATGTAGTCCAAGTTCTTTTCTCAACACTCAAATATACCACTGTGACAAGTATAGTGAGTTAAGGGCCTTTTCTTCTGGCCTTCAACCAGTGGAGCCTCTGTGTTGTATTCTAAGAGGATAAAAGGCAAAGCCTGCCTAAGACTATCCCTTGGGCCATCTAAACCCCTCCTGTGAGTGCTGTGCTGAAGAGATGTACTCAAGGGAAAACAAAGGAACCCAGGGCAGCAAACCATGCAAACAAATCAGCGTGAGCATTCTTCTAAAGCCTCAGATGACCCACTCGGTCTATTACCATGGTTTCCCAGTGAATCAAATATTATTTTAATCCTTTCAAATATAAAGGACTCTAAATGAGCCCTTGACATTGAGAAAATTCTGGTTCCATAGAAAAAAGGCTTGAGTTACTGAGAGCTGAGAGTCTCAATAATCTGCCCTCAGTACAAAGTTACTCCATTTGTTTTTTTATTTTCCATATACAGGCATATACATTCTTTTTTTTTTAAATCTTTATTGGCACATTACATATACACAGTGATATATGTGCACCCATGTTTATAGCAGCCCAATTTGTGATTGCTACATCTTGGAAACAACCTGTGTCCATCAACTGGAGACTGAATAAAAAAGCTGTGGTTCTTTTACAGAATGGAGTATTACTCTGCCATAAAAAATGATAAATTTGAATCATTTATACTTAAATGGACATACCTTGAGGATATCCTCATAAGTAAAATAAACATGCATATACATTCTTTAAGCACAGTTTTTATTTAAATGAGGAGGAAAGTAGACAACTATAAGTAAAACAAGTTGAAAATCAGTAGTGGAGATTATTTTCACTTGAATTTCAGAAACAAAGTGTTATGCTTGTATTTAATATAAATGAAGTTTTAGAGCTTAGTCCTGGACCTAGCATTTGTTAGCCCTGGGACCCCTCTATAAAATGAGTTCCATGTTCTAAAAGAAAGTGACAATAATAAACTTATTAGGGAAAATTTTGTTTGCAGAAGTGAGACCCTTTTATTCTCTGTAGAGCATTCTGCAATAAATGGCATAATTACTACAGTTTATCCAAAGGTAATGTCCACTATGTACATGTCAAAAGTCAAGTACTACACAACTGAGAAGGAGACAAGAAGGGAATGGTATTGGGTGCACACTTTTTTTTATGGTAATGGAAAATGTATACTTTCCATTTCTCCAGAGTAGATACAGAGTTGTGTTTTCAGCCTGCTGCAATATTCTTAAAACTGCTTCCTAAATTGACTATAGAAATAGTCATGGGTGTGACAGGTAAGAAATTTTGGTTTCTCTGCTAACATTGCTTGCACAATGTCTTCAAACTTCGGTTTCTGTCCTCTGTTAACCTTTGACTCACAAACACCCCAATATTAGAAGGGACTAGAGTCAGAAACACTCCTACATTCATAGCATTCATCTGAAACCATCAACTCTCTGGGAACTTCCAGAGTCCAAGACCAATACTCATCTTCCATTTACACTTTTGTCTCTTATTTGACCTTTAACCCTCCTGGGAACTGAACATTAATTTTCTTTAGATTTTATTTCAGACCACCCATCAGGATCCCTCCATCATATCTTCTCATTGACAGCTGCATCACTTCCAGGTTCACAACAGACTTCAGAGTAAACCTGAGCACACAGGCCAAGCCATATGGGCTACATTACTAAGTGATGCTCTTGGGCACCATGAGAAGATCTACTCTAATCTGCCACACCTACTCCAACATCTGCTTCCCTGTGCTTTTTTCCAGGCTTCCATGTGCACTTGTGTACACAGTGTTGCAGCCAAAGTACACAGGTGGTCACAGTGTTTCCCTCTGTTGATGTTAGCTTTCTGCAAGATAAACCCCAAAGCCAAGGTCTATCTGCCAAGGCACTGCAAAGCCTCCAAGCTATGGATGAGGTCATTAATTCTCTTCTGTTTCCCTTCTGAGATAAACCACATCAAGCCTTCCTGACCTGCCCTTTTGGCCCACACTTGGAAGTTACAGTCATACTTCCCACTGCCAAAGGTGTTGGTGTCAGACGCTGGCGCAGGGAAGAGGATCCTGTAAACTTGCCTCATCAGTAGGCTTTGAGGAAAGACCCCAGAGAGCTAGATTAGTACTTACTTCTAGCTTGTTTTTCACAATTACTGTTCTGAGAACATCCAGGAGTTTGGCCTCAACTGTAAGATACTATGTTATTTACCAATACATAGTCTGTGCTGATAATTCTAGGGAAAGCAGGAGGGAGCAAAGCACCCCTCACCCATGAGTTTTAAGTGATGGCAAAGCTTTCATCCTTGAGGAGGTAAGCTCCTCTGTTTTAATGACATAAAAATATTGTATTGTGACTCTATTATAGTTCTTATATCAAACAATACTATCTCTTACCATAACACAAAGCATGTATAATAGCATTTAGCATGTGATAAGCATTCAATCAATATTAGTTATTATGAAAAGGAATTCTAAAACCTTTACAAACATTTACCAGGAAATTCAGGTTAGTCTAGGAGTTAGGTTATTTTGGATCTTCTATCATTTTCTTTCATTAATTGGAAATATGCGGTTTCTTATACTCCATTAATCTATAGTATTTCCCAAACTGTATCTTCACAAACAGTCCTAAGCCAGTATATAACATTCATAATTTTTAAAAGTACTTTCTAAAAAAAGAAATCTCTAACTGAACAGAAATATCACTATGTAATTTTTGTAAAGATCACATGTAATCTTTGTGAAGATAATAGACTGTTAGTTTGGAGCTATATAACTTTTGAGGTATATGCTTTGTGTTTAACTATCCTAGTGATCTTATTGTTTTCAATACTTATCTGTGATTTTTTTACTTGGAGGTAGCTACCTTAATGCTGCTAGATCAGTTCAAGGTAAATCTGGAGAATCAGATTCATGCATTCAAAGTGAAAGAGGCTCTGATATCAACCACACTAGTGAACCTCAGTCTGTGTTGTATGGAAGGAAAGAAAAAAAGTCATGCAAAAATGAGAAAGGCCTTTTTTTTTTTTTTTTTTTTTTTTTTTGAGACAGGGTCCCACTCTGTAGTTCAGACTGGCCCTGAGCTCAGCCTCAAACTCACATCACAATCCTCCTGCCTCTGCCTCCCGAATGCTGGGATTACAGGCGTGAGCCACCATGCCCGGCACTGTGGTATGTGGTACTGGTTGCTCCATGCCCAGTATTATATGTAGTTAACCAGGGATTGAACCCAGGTCTTTGGGCTTGCAAGACAGGCACCAGAACCACTGAGCCAAATCCCCGGCCCAAGAAAAGTCTTTTTTAGGCATTTTTTACCCTCAAGGTAGAGTGAAACCTACTTTAAAAAGCTCGTAATGCCTGAGGATAATTGCTAATAGAGCATCTTGATGTCACTTTTAATAATAATCCCAAAACTCAGCCCAGAGGAGATGTCACCAGACACGGTCTCAAGTGGTTCCCCAAAGTAGAGGTGGGGAATCTCGACTCATCCTGCCAGGAGGACAAGTTGCAAGTTTACTAGCTTCCATCAGAGAAAAAGAATTTTCAAGCTTTGTCAGTAAAGAGATCTATTAGGCAAAAATTTTAAAGCATATACTGAAAGGAATAGTGCAGGCCTTCAAGACAGAGACACAGTGTGGGCTGGAGTGCTTTCATGGTTTTAGGAGTAGACACCTGTGAAAAGGCAGCACTCAGCATGCAAGGTCCATAGCCTTTTCTACATGTGTAGGGTGAGGGCCCATTTTTTCTTGATAGCTGCATTACTTCCACGTTCACAACAGACTTCAGAGTAAACCTGACCACATAGGCCAAGAGAAAGGGAGAAAGGGACATCAACAGATGAAAGATTCACAGGTGAAAAGCATGGCCCAGGCTTCTTGTCTCTTTAAGACCCTTAACATTTTTTAATGAGTTTCCCAAACAGGAAAAAGGTTTGAAATATTTATTTCCTGAAGTATATCATATATCAGTTTTTCTTATATAATTGATATATATCAGTTTCTCTAAACAATACAATTTTATAATTACAATTTTCCTTGTATCCTTGTTACCTACCTCCAAAATATGGTGGATGAAGGCAACTGGGACAGTGCAACAGAAGCGCGGAAGATCGTTTTCCCCTTCATCAACTTCCGGCCTTTCTCACCCGTGGCTATGCATTGTTTTTATTGGTGCTTTTAACTCTGACAAAGAATTTTCACCCCAGTAAGAATTTTTCCTGCACCTACTGCATCAGGAAGTGTTAAAACTAAACCAAATAGATGTTTGTGACATGTCTCTATTGTCACATAATAATGAAAATCACATAGAAATGTAAGATAATGTTTAAGAATAGGCTCACACATGCCGCTTTGCAGTTAGACCATGTAACTTCATTTTTAAACATCTAGAGATATCCAGGGAATAAATGGGAGAAGAAGATTCTCATAAAGAGAATCCAGAGACCCCAAGCCATTATCTAATTCCATAAAAATGAAACCGATACATTTCTATGCACCTAAATTAGACTATAAATGCATGTTTTTGTAATAACAGGATCTAACATGTGGCTAAAGGATGTCTGACATTTTGCCAAACCAGAGACTAGCTGTTTTGGCATATGTTGCCTATTGCTCTGGTATCTAGCTTCTGAAACAGTCATATTAGCTTAAAAATAAGTGCACTTATGTGATCAGGCAAAAAAGGAATCTCCATACCCTCTTCTCTATCTTCATTAGTTTGTCATTCAGTAACTACTGTGCTTAAGAATTGGCTATGCCAAAAATTGTAGATTTAAAATGGAAAGTAAAGGTTCAGATTTCTCCTAAGGCATCTACAATATAAAGGACAAATGTAAGGACAGGATTTTTAAAATTTTAACTATGAAGACATCTATGCAGAAAAAGGAAATAGCAACGGTGTGTGATTCATATGCAAAAGGACTGATGGAACCAAACTGATGCTGAACACTCTAAAAGCAGAGAAAAAGAGGCAAAGAGAGAAACTTTTTTTGAGCTTTTTAAAGCATGGATTATAGGAGAAACTGTAACTATATAAAATGACTTTGTCCCTTCTTGCATATAGTGGGAACTTGATAAATAATATAGAATATAAATGTCATGTGATCAACTTGTCAATTATTCCACAGTGCAAAGCTCCCCTCTCCAGACAGTGGACTGCTAACTTGTACTGCCTTTTCTCAGAACTCTGACTTCCCTTAACTACCACTCTGGTTTTGAGTTGTACTGCTAGGTGCCATACAAAATCAAGCTATTTTCTTCTGTATGATAATAATCCTTTTATGTGAATAAAATCTACAGTTGCCATGCCCTTTTCTTCAAAACATCCTTATTCTTCATTGTTCAGACAGGTGAGGAAGTGAAGTAACTTTGCTAAATAAAACTCACAATTAGCAACAACTTCAAGGGTTCGAAACTACGTGGGGAGCATCCAAAGCCCTTCATCTGTATGCTCAAGATTCTCATTACACCAGACTTCTGTGTTTTGTGCTGTGGATATTCCAGATGGTCTTCTGCCATGAGATTGCACTGCCTAATTTCTTTGCCTGTGCCACATCCTCTGAGTAAGTGAGGCATCCATTCATGTGTTACCTTCAGTTTTTGATAGGAAAAAAAAAAACTGATAACACTATTTAACATTGCAACTTCCCAACCTTCATTCTATTACAGTCTACTTTCTAGCATACTCTACCATTACTTCTTGTGCTTGTTTTCCTCTTTCTGCCCTACAGCAAGGATTTTGACCCTTGTTTCACTGACATATCATCAGGGCCTAGAAGAGGCTGTCAATCCTGAATCTCAGCCAGGTTATCTAGATGCACCAGTGAAATCATGTGCCTGGGCCTCGGTCTCCACTAAGGAACACAAAACACACAATCAAATATACAATGACCAGAGGATAACTTCAATGTTGACATAATTACCATAAATAGAAACTCCTAAGTTGCACCCTTTTTTGATGGCAATATGTGTTAGATGTCTTCAGGAAAATCACTGCTTTTCCCTTGCACTCCCATAAATTGTTGCTAGTCCTATTCCCTATGGCAAAGTTAATCCATTTCTTCATCTACTCAGAGACATGATATTTCTCCTGTGACAGCAACCCTAACTCCACTTCCAAAGCCACTAAAGTCTCCTTCATTGTCTAAGCTGAGAATTTCACAATATCATTTTAAGCATAATTCGTCATCTTCTGCCCTCTCTAATGGTGAGGCAGTTTGCCACTATTTTCCTCTAAGAGCGTTGTTCAAAATTAAAACCAGAAATATCTATCACCTTCAATATAACTCATAGTGAACAAAACAAACCAAAAGAAATAATTGTTTTACAATAACATCCATCACTTTAAGTAATTCCAACACAAGCTCAGAACATAAGGCTACAACTTTATTCTATTATTTGTGGGGTGATGTGAAAGGGAGGGGAGAAACTGGATTATTGATGCAGATTAAATTAAAGGATGCTAACAAAGGAGATTGTTAACTAGAATAAAGGTGCAATGTAAGAGAAGCAGTTCCCTACAATGCACTAATTCGTTCTGGTTAAAAGCAAGTCTCTCAGGACAGTTTTTTTCCCAGCCTCGTTGATTAATAGTTGGTATGCCTCTATTTTTTAATATGGCTCACATAATTACTGATGATGACCTAATTGCAATAAAATTTCTTCTCAATGCTGAGTAGAAACAACATAAGGCATCTTAAGCAAATAGTATCCCTCTACCTAACTTCAGAGTACATTAGAAAGCTATAGCAATCAAACAGCATGGTACTGCAGTAAAATAGAAGCATGGACAAACAGAATAAATATAGAACCCAGAAGTAAACACATGCATTTACAACAAACTGATTTTCAACAAAGACTCCAGGAATCCACTGAAAAGTTTCTTCAATAAGTGATACTGGGAAAACTAGACCCCTATTTCCCACTGTATACAAAAATCAACTCAAAAACAATCAAAGACTTATATTCCTGACCTAAAATTACTCCAAGAAAAATAAGGGAAATCATTCCTGACATGAGTCCGGGTACTGATTTTTTTGGATAAGATTTCAAATGCATAGGCACAAAAACTAAAATAAACAAAAAGTATTGCATCAAACTAAAAGGCTTTTGTCCAGCAAAGGAAACAATAAGAATTCAGAAACAACCTACAGAATGGAAAGAGATATTTGGAGGGTGTGCACCTGAAAAGGGGACAAAATCCAAAATATGTATATAAGTAACTAAATTACTAATGGTTTGCTTTGGTTTGGTTTGGTTTGGTTTAGGTTTTTCTTTTCCTTAAATCTTATTTGGTACATTATATACACATCATCATCGCATTCAACATTGAGGGTTTGCGCTAGAATATGATATGACTTGAATCTCATTTTTTCTCTTTTCCCCCCACCCTGCAACCCACCACCCCCTATATACATAATTTGTTTCCTTTTTTCCTTATTATTACCACATTAATTTTCCCCTCATTATCTACCCCTACACTCTCTTCCCTTCTAAATATTTTCTATTTCACAATATCAACTATACATATTAGAAATCATTTACAACTTCATATTCTCATATCAGAGAAAAGATACAATATTTACACATCTGTGACCTGTTTATTTCGCTTATGAGGATATCCTCAAGGTACATCCATTTGAGTATGAATGACTCAATCTTATCATTTTTAATTGCAGAGTAATACTCCATTCTATAAAAGAACAACATCTTCTCTATCCAGTCTCCAGTTGATGGACATTTGGGTTGTTTCTAAGATTTAGCAATCACAAATTTGATTGGGTTAGGTTTGGTTTTTATTCTACAACCACAAAAACAAAATGACCTAATTTCCTGGTCAAGAAATTGAAACTACTTTGTCCTTCTTAAACTTATATTACCAATAAAATTTGATGTATTCTGTTTAGTACAGATCAAGCATCTAAAAACATTAGGGAACATGATCTAAAGCATTAGTTAGGACCATATATAAATTATTTTTCCTTGAAGTAATTTAGCATCTATTTCTTAATTCTGCCTACTGATAAATTTTTTTTTGTTTTGCTGTGACTTACCAATTGCTGCAGAAAAAAAGGAATTATGCTTGAAAATCATGCATGTGAAGAATTTTATCATAGAATTTACTCTCTATAACCAATAAATATCACAGTTTCTCTTGTGTTCAGTTGTAGCTAGGATGCTATATGATGTGCTTGTGAAGATCAGGTTTTAGTACATAGCTGATTTCAAATTACTCTGGTTTTCCTTTTTTCTACATTATCTTGTTTTTGTAAAAATAATTCCAGACAAGAGTAGCCTTTCAAGTAAAGGAGAGTGGGCGGTGAGGCCAGTTTACTCCTACAAAACCCACATTAAGATGGGCTGTGTGCTGGCAGCAATTACCTGAGCTGAAATGCAGCATCTTTACGTATAATTTCTCCATCTAATTCCAGGGTCCAACCTGCTCACCAATGATGTCTAACGAACTGTGCCTTGGTTTATCTGTGACTTTAAAAATACCTGTACATTTTAATATTTGATTCAAAAGATGACTTTAACCTCCCAAATTGAACAGATACTTCTTTTGGTTGAAAGATATACATTAATTGCTAATAGACTAAAATTGTCTATTTGCAATTAGTATTAGTAGCCATTAGAGTATGAATGATTCAGATTTATCATTCTTTATGGCAGAGTAATACTTCTTCTAGTTGAAAGGGGTAGACTAATTGCAATGTAAGAACATGTTATGTATCAATATCAAACAAATACCCAGTTACACAAGTAGTTCCTCTCAAGTGACAGGGCACAATCTTCACGTCTGGACTTAACCCAACCACTGGAAATAGCAGGAGCAGTCACACTGTTTCTAAGCACATTAAAATCAAGGTATTAGAACATAATACTCTTTAGAGGGAAGCACAGTTAACCAGTCTTTCTTTTCTGTAGCTTCATCATTCAGCCTGGAACAAAAGAAGGGTACATGTGATACTATTAAATTATTCCAAATACAGTGGTTGCTTGGTTTATAGCCTTAATTTGTTTTAATATTTTGGGGATGGCTGTGTTGTTTGTGTTTGTGAGAGAAAGATGGCCATGGTTGAGTTTGTCACCCAGTGACAAATGGTTTGCAAATAGAAGAAAATTTTTACTGAACACTTTCATTTGTGAATTGAATTATCAACAGAAGCATTGGAGAACTGAGGTATTACTGTATTTAAAAATTATATAAATTTTCTTATGTGGGATGTAAAGCCTTTTATCCTTGAGAAATGTATTTGATTAGATAAGAAGTTAAATTAAAAGTCTACACACTTGGATTTTCTTCCAAGATCTAACAAGTAACTGTGTGAACTTGTGTATACAACTTGACCTCTCTGTAGCTGTTTATCTCATGTGTACAGTATAGCTTACAATAGTGTATTAGACCACTTACAAATTCTCCATCAGCTCATATCGCCTATGGCACTGGTGGTGAATCTACAGGATACATGCCACAGCAGGTGTTTAGTACCGGTGAAAGTCTAGAAGGTTCACCATTATTGGTCTCCACATTTGCTCTCTTTGAGATCCCTTGATGCTTTGCTGGAGACACGGATGTACATCATTATCTCAAGTTAAGCTATTATACACAAAGCTAGATACAGGAGTAGGAAAAGAATAGAATTATTCTGTGGTTGGAACAAAGAAAAACAATTCTATAGGAATCAAACTAAATAATTTGCTTCAATACACAAGAGGAATAAAACCAAATAATTGGTTCTTATACACGACATAAATTTGTTTAACTAGCTAGTTTTGTATAAATGGATGAGACAGTATACAAAGTATATCTTTTCCTGACAAGTTTCATGATTGATATAGTAGGATGTAATACATTAACTAGTGCTTTTAAAATAATGCTACAAAACAGATCTTTTTCATGCACATTAGGAAGGGAATTATTGTCAAGATCTTTTCATTTGCCATTAATTTGATAACACCCAATTACCTTTTACATCTGAATTGCTCTTCATTTTACAAAGTGTTTTTCTATTATTCCAATCCAGATAACTGTCCTATGAAGTGGATCATCTTATCCTTGTTTATCACTGAGGAAGCTGAGGTTCAAAGAAATTAAGAAACCTAGATGTAGCACAACAAGAACTTAAAGGAGAAGGTTGCAGCCTCTGCAGAATATCATACAAATTTGTTTGTATACTTTTTCCCATTGCTATTGAATTTTGTCCTTGCTTTTTCTTTTACACTGAAACAACTATTTATTAAGTCCCTAGAAGCCCTATGCTATATTAGGTGATGTGTTCATTTTTTTAAAATACTTTACATATGGAATTCACTTCATGGAGTGTACACTTTAACATCGCAGTTGCTGACAGAAAAATATATTCCTATTCATTCTTGATTCTAGGGTGATAGCTCTGCATACTGCTGTCTCTCTCAACCCTGCCACACACAGCTCTAGACACACGAGCATTTTGCTGACAGATTAACACAGTTCACTTAAATTCTCTTATATATTTTGGTAAGGTGTGTTTATTTGTTTGATTTGTCTTTTCTTGATCTGCCATTTTAGCCCAAAGGAAAGAGGCTAGGAAATCCTAAGGGAAACCGTAACCAATGGTCTAGACACACCTAAGTTCATACTTCTGTCCAAATACATTAACTGATAAACAGGTCAGTCAGGTGATCTTTTAACCTTTGCTAGTAACACAAGTATCTCATTCTGTTAAATACAGAATGCTTATCAGAAATGTGAAGCTGATAGTCAAGGGGAAATAAGGATGTTTATTCAACCTGGTGGCCTAAGTTTTCCTTACCTCTAAAAATGTGTTCATGTAAACTGTCCATTATTAACCAAGTAATGAGTTCATTTTTAAAACTATTGAGTAGCATTTTCTATTTTAGTGAGGAAAATCATAGTTTTCAAAAGATACTCTAAAACATATGAAACATCTTTTAAAATTAGTGATAAACAGAATTTTTAAATATTTTGCTGTATCTGAAACTGTATCTGTGTATTTGTCTGTGTTGCAAATAAAATTACAATTTATTTTCACATTTTGTTGAGTCTTCAGATCTAGACCCTTGGAAAACACTAGAACAGATTACTCTGTTAATATACCTAAATGTGCCAAGAATGACATAGTTTATCCATAAGAAAATCCAGTAGTAACATCTTCCAAAGGATTTGGAGTAAAAGAAAGCCCTCTTTTCATATTCTTATTAGTATTATTTTTCTGGACATTGAAAAATATGAACTGTCTCACAGCAAATATAAAATACGCCTATGAGCTAAAAACTAATGTCAGATACTGGAAAAGAATTTTAAATAAAAGACTATTTTTGATAGATAAACCTAATATTTTTCTTTCACCAATACTGCACATTATTGCACTAAAACAGCCATATTAATATAATTTACCAGTGGAAGAGCTCAGTTACCCCAGGCCAAATATAATAAAAATAAATATAATTCCAAATAAAACAATTGTCTCCATAAAAGAAATTGTAACATGAGTAATAAACCACAGTTCAATCCCTGTTTACTAGTTTATGTAACTTCAGATCCACTAAATATTTCTTAAATAAGAAGTCACAATACTGTTTATAAGATTATCTATCTTATATCTTATTGTTTTTAGAATGTGTAATTATAGAATTTACCTGCCTCTTAGCTTATTCTCATAAAGTTTATACTGATAAAATATTTTATCTGAGAAATATTTATATCATCTTCAACATACTTTTACTATTTACCTCAAACATTTAGACTTCTGGAAATGATTTATATTTTATATTGAAATTAAATGTAGAGAAGTAAAGAAATATGTTTACATTTCCACTTCTCCTTAGGGAATAAAATATTAAATTCTAAACAACACCAACTAACACACATGTTGGCATTTTGCTACCACTGCAAAGCCAGTTCTGCAAAATAGAAAATCTTCTGACCTGCAAAGGTCCATTTAGAAAATCTATTTCAGGTGAAGCCATTGAATAGCCCTTTAGTAGTAGGATCAATTCCTAAATACCTACAGGCAAACTAGCCTCAAAAAGAAAAATGAATATGTTTCAGCACCCGGGCTCTTGTTCTGTGAAGATGTTATTACCTGTATATAGACATCCCCCTTTGTCATGCCAATCCACCTTGATGCCAGCTGACTATGGACTGAAACTTCTACAATGTGAACTGGGATAAACCCCTCCTCCTTTAACTTGGGATGTCAGACATTTTTTCCCAGTAATGAGAAAGTAACTAAGACAGAAGCTAACAAAACTTCAATTGGTTTCCATTATGTCCAAATTACAATGAGCAATGGTCTCTCAGCACACAACACAATCTTAAAGTCCAACCAAGAGCCTTATTACCCAGTTGGGGTCCATTATCCCTCCAGCACGGTAGGGAGGAAGGGCCTTGAGTTTGACTAAGGCAGAGTATTTACAGGCAAAATTTGTTACTCGCTGTTACTAGGACGTTTCTACACAGAAGCAAGTCTTTACTGAAGCCAATAGCAATGGTTAGTGTTCTAAAAACATTCTGTTTCTAAAGTGACACCTGTACAATCTTCAGCTGTGTGCATCAGTTGGGTGGAGAGTTCCTATGGAGACAAATACCAGGTTCACAGGGAGGTTATAGGATATAAAGTGGAGATTCTTAACAGACTGGATGTTTTTATGTCAAACTGGGTCTCCAAGTTTAAAGCTCTGGCTCCCTTGCAAATTGTGACATTGTTCCAAGTCAATACCCTTTTCCACTTCTAGCTGTGAGAGTTGGCACAGGGATCTTCTACTGGTACTTTTTTGGTAATTGTGAACTGTAATTCCAGAAGATGTAGATATTGGTCTTTTAAACTACTCAAAAATAGTATTTAAACTAGTTAATATTGATTTCTAAGCAATCACCAGAGTGTCCCTATATTTTGTTCATGTGGCCCTTACAAAAGAAACTCACTCTCTGTCATGACTCAGGTACTAACACTGAGAAAGTTACTAAGTCACAAATTGAAACTGAAGAGCAGAAACTTTATCAAGATAATGTGGTGCAAATTTGCACTTTGAGTTGTAGTTATATGATGAGTTATTTAATTTTCAGAAAGATATTGGGCTAGCCTCAAAATCTTCATTCTTTTCTATCTTCTATCTCTACTCCTTATATATATGAGAACCAATCAAAATGGAACTTTATAATTGTGTGCTCTAAGAGAAAAATGAACTTTAAAAATTTAAGTTCATATCCTGTGCATCACTATAATTCTTAAATGGAAGTTTATCTGAAATTTCAAAGCAAAAACATGAGCCCGTTTTTCCTATACCTACTCTGTACCCCAGATTTGCTCTAAACATCTCTTCAAGAATTGGGCTGGGGTTGGGCCAGGGATATAGCTCAGTGGTTTCGGCGCCTGTCTTGCAAGTGCAAGGACTCGGGTTCGACCTCCAGTAACCACATACAATACTGGGCGTGGAGACTCACCCCAGCAGCAATCAGTACCACATACCACAGTGCCGGGTGTGGTGGCTCATGCCTGTAATCCCAGCACTCGGGAGGCAGAGGCAGGCGGATTGCTGTGATGTGAGTTTGAGGCTGAGCTCAGGGCCAGCCTGAACTACAAAGCGAGACCCTGTCTCAAAAAACCTAAAAAAAAAAAAATTGGGCTGGGCTTTAGCTCAGTGATTCCAGTGTCTGCCTTGCAAGAGCAAGGGCTCAGGTTCAGTCTTTGGTAACTACGTACAACAATGCTGGGCATGGAGACTCACGCCCCACAGCAATCAGAAACACATACCACAGTGCCAGACATGGTGGCTCATGTCTGTAATCCCAGCACTTGTGGAGGAAGAGCTCCACAGGAGGATTGCTGTGAGTTTAAGGCTGAGCTCAGGGCCAGCCTGAACAACAAAGAAGCAAGACCTTGTCTCAAAAAACAAATAAATAAAATAAAATCATTGATATTCATTCCTCACATTCATTCATTCTACTTTGCAAATGTTCATATCTTCCACTATGGATAGTATCTCTGTTTCCATCTCAGATATTATTTCTGATTTCCATTTTACTAGATCTTTTCTTACCATCTCAGAGATCTGGTGATTGAGCTTCAGTTTGCTCTCTCTCCCTTTTCCCTGGTTCCACTGCAGTGATGATCTTTGTATCTGAGTTTTTAAATTTTCTTTCATTTCTATTGCTCTGTTATTGCTGATATTATTGGCTTAATTCCTGTCTGCTGTCTGGGCAATATTTATTGCAAGTCTCTTTCTTCCTAATATTTGAAACCCTTAGGAGATGGCTACTTCCTGGGTTGTCCTCTTTGGACCTGTAATGGCCCTTAACTAACCTTGGTTCTGGCATACCATAAGAGGTATTTGAACAGAACAATCACATTACCTTTGTTGATATAATACAATCAGTCTCATCAACAGTATCAAATACAGTACAGGAAATGATGAGTTTTGGTGACTACTATCCTGAAACATTTAACCTCATGAGTTACATCTGTATTATAAGCCAAAATTTAGAACTAATCAGAAATGTGTTTCCAACATATAGATCTTTCAACATAGCAGCACTACCCTTTGGAAATAAAAGATCACTGGGGAGTTGGAAGGTAGAGAGATAGAAGGAGAGGGAGAGATTAGAAATAGAGTTAGAGGATCTATAGAGATCATATAGACCTTGAGAACCTCATAGATACTAGAGTACAACAGAGACACGAAGGAAAAATATAAAAGAGAGCCAGCTAAGAACCACAGGACCAATAGAAACTTTGTACCCCTTTCTATAATATTACAGAAAGAAGAGAAATTAGGGTAGACTGAAGCTCTTTAATTTCTAGGTACTGATTTTGACTGTAGGACAGGAGAGGATGAAGGAACAAGAGGAAAATAGAGGTACTTAGCAGAAGCAGGCAAACAAGAGACAATTGAGAGAAGAAAAAATCTGAAGTTGGACAGATTCATCCTATTAAAAAGCTTCTGCACTGCAAAAGAAACTACCAGCAGAGCAAAAAGACAACCAACAATATGGGGAAAAAAATTTACCAGCTGTTTCTCAGACAAAGAGCTACTATGTAGACCCCTGTGGAGACCAGTTTGGAGATTCCTCAAAAAGCTAGGATTGGAGGTCCCATTTCACCCAGCCATTGCCCTGCTAGATATATACACAAAAGAATTAAAAGATTCATATCACAGTGACATATGTGCACCCATGTTTATAGCAGCTCAATTTGTGATTGCTACATCTTGGAAACAACCCAAGTGTCCATCAACTGGAGACTTGATAAAAAAGCTGTGGTTCTTCTATAGAATAGAGTATTACTCTGCCATAAAAAATGACAAGTTTGAATCATTTATACTTAAATGGACATACCTTGAGGATATCCTCATAAGTGAAATAAATAGGTCACAGATAGGTACATATCGCATCTTTTCTCTGGTATGAGAAAATAAAGATGTAAATGAGCCTTAGAATTGTATGTTATATATTGTGAAATAGAAAATGCTCAAAGTAAAATAGGGTGAAGGGGGAAAAATAATTAGATTATAACAAAAAAGAAAGGAAACAAATTTTATGTATATGGGGGTGGTAGGGTGGGTAGGGCTATGGGAAAAAATGAGAATTAAATTGTGTCTTATACTGGTACAAATTCCCATTATGGAGTGCAATCATAATGCATATATGTAATGTACCAATAAAGATTTTTTTTAAAAAAAGAGCTACTATGTAGAATATATGAAAAGCTTAAAAAATCAGCCCACCCAAATTCAAAGTTCCAATTCAAAAATGGGCATCTGAAATGAACAGACACTTTTCAGAGGAAGAAGTAAAATCAGCTAAGAAACACATAAAGAAAAGTTCAACATCACTGGTTGTTCAAGAGATTCAGAAGAAACAACACTGAGATTTCTTCTCACTCCACAAAGAATGGCTACCATCTCAGAATTAACCAGCAACAAAAGCTGGCAAGGTTATGGGGAGAAAAGAACCCTTCTCTACTGTTGGAAGGAATGTAAACTGGTACAACCACTATGGAGATCAGTGTGGAGATTCCTCAAAAAACTAGAATTAGAACTGGAGACTGGATAAAGATGTGGTGTTTCTATGAAATGGAGTATTATTCTGCCATAAAGAATAATAAGTTTGAATCATTTCTACTCAAGTGGACATACTGTGAGGACATACTCAAATGAAAAGAAATGGGTCACAGGTGTGTAAATACCATATATTTTCTCTGGTATGAGAAACTGAAAATGTAAATGAGTTCTAGATTGTATGACAGATATTGTGAAATAGAAAATATTCAAAGAAGGGCCAGGGATTTAGCTCAGTGGTTCCAATGCCTGCCTTGCAAGCTCAAGGTCCCTAGTTTGACCCCCTGGTAATCATATACAACAATGCTGGGCATGGTGACTAATGCCCACCAGTAATTCATACCACATGCCATGGTACCAGGCATGGTGGGTCACACCTGTAATCCCAGCACTGGCAAGGCAGTGGCAGAAGGATTGCTGTGAGTTTGAGGCTGAGTTCAGGACCAGCCTGAACTACAAAGTGATACCCTGTCTCAAAAAATATATATATTCAAAGGAAAACGTGGGGTAGGGGTAAGTAATGTGGGAAAAGAAAAAATACAATGATAAAAAAGGACAGAAATCTTATGTATACAGGGGGTGGAGGATTGTAGAGTGAGTAGGGGGATAAAAAATGAGAATTAAATCCACTACAAATTCTCAGTGTTGAGTGTGAACATGATGTGTATATAAAATATACCAATAAAATCAATTTTAAAACTAAAGAAGTAGTACAGGCTGAGCTTCTCAAAATGAAGAGCTTGTCTTGTCTTAGCGAAATTGCTATAGCCATAGTCTTCATTTGGAGTGTCCCCCAAAGTCTGTGTTGAAGGATTGGTCAACAGTCTGTGCCGCTACTGGCAGATGATGGGAGCCTTCAGACGTGGGATCTACTAAAAAGAAGTTAGGTCAGTGGGGAAAGGCCCTTAGAGAGAATATTGGACTCTTGTCCCTTCCTGTCATCTTTTTGCTTCTCTGCCAACATAAGGTGAAAAGATCACTCCTTCCACGTGCTGCCGCCATGATGTACTAAGCTGCCAAAGGTCTGAAGAAGCAGGGCCAGGTGACAATGGGCTGAAACCTCTGAAATCACAATAAATTTACCTTTCTTTAAAGCTGACTCTCAGTTATTTTGTCACCATCATGTAAAGATGATGAGCACACCTGTCATCTAAGGAATACTCAAAACACACTGAGTGAATGAATAGTAATAGTTGGATGATATGACTGCTTTTTAATTTCAGGAGATTGATTTGGGGCAAAGGAAATAAAATAATGCAGTTTCTGATTCAAGTATGAAAGCAACATTCAGAACATATCTGCAATGTCCCTGCACACAAACCAATTTTCTACTCTGCCAGAGTACATCAGAATAAGGTATATTGTGTCACTGCATGTTAAGTAAAAAAAAATGGAGTTTAATTTTTTTTGCCATTTATGCCCATTTTGTAATATTGTGCAAATCACTTACACCCTAAGCATTATTCATTTTCATAAATAATGGTGCTGTGAATGCTTCACATATTGTTCTAAATGTGAATTGCAAAGCTCTGTATGTATAGATGTTGATAACACCGTTATGACATGCAGATATATAACTGTAATAATGGGCTCCTGAATATTTTTAAATCATCAATTTAATCTTTACTGCAGGGCTAGAAATTTAAAATATTGCTTTGGCAAATGTTTTTGTCATAACACTTAAAACAAAAAATAGAGTGGTGGAAATATAAAGGTCAATCTCAGGAAATAGTATTCTAATAGTATTAGCAAGGGAAATTTTTAAAATATGACTTTTCCTACTTACAAAGACAACTACGTGGGACACTCATGTGATGCAGCCTAAATTAAAAAAAAAAAACAAACATTTGCTGCTGTAGCTTAATTAAAAGATATTTTACACCAAGAACTTCCTTTATGAGCAACAAGCCTACATCCTCACTGGGAAGTGACTGGCACAGGGGTTTCCATAGTCAAGCCACTTTAGGGGTTATGTGGCTGAAGACATAACCGCCTTGTTAAAGGTCATGCCCTTGTCCCAGTGACTGACACAGTTCCCCTCTCCACACCCTGGATGTTTTTCTGAAAGGTGCTTCCCTCTGCCGAGCTCACCAACATGTTAGCTCAGGCTCCCAGTGAAGCAACATCCTAACTCAATGTCTCTCCCAATCCAATCTTTCTGGCTTTCTCTTCACAGTTGCTGACCCCAAGAGCGGCCCTAAACAAACTTCATGTGCGCTAATCTCGACCTCAGAATCTGCTTCTCATGGAGCCTAGCCTCCAATAGCTTTCAAGATAAATACATGAAAGTGTATAAATAAAACCCTATTACCTAGACTGCTTAGGGTTAACTCAAGCACTGTGTCTTTCCTTATTTTTATGTGGTATTCAATGTTCACAAAGCATTTTTATGTGCCTATTTTATTATAGTCTCTAAAAGAGCTGAGGAAAATGTACATCAAGTAGCATCATTCTCATGTTAAAGATGACACTGAAATTCCCTGAAAAGTAGTTTAACCATAGCCACTTACATATGCAAAGAGGGGGAGGTATGGAACTCAGCTAGCAGCACACTATATTCCAGTCCTAGTTTTTTGAGTTCTCATACAGTCCTTACTTGATCATTTCCCCTTTTCTCAAGAAAATTCAGTGTATATTTAGGGCTCCTATCCTTTGCAAACAGTATTGAATGAGATTTTAAAATGTCTTAGAATCTCTTATGAAATCTGCTGACATCTATCAAGATGTTTGAATTGGAAATTTATTCTATAATTACAGATGATTTATTTTTACAGGAAATATATTATTGCAGGAAAATCTTGGAATTGTTTCATTTCCTGACTAATCCCTATGTGCCTGCTATATATAGGATGATTATCTAAGTTAAAACATGGAAATATGTATTTTCTTCATTTGGGGGAAAGGTTAAATCAACCTCCAAACTTGTCTGCATGATTACCTGGCCTCCACACAATCTTATATTTTCATTCTTAAAATACAACTTATATCTGTCACATACAAAGCACATACACATGTACACACACATGCATACATGCATTCACAAGCACACACTCACAAGCAAGAATGTATGTTTGAAGCAAATGATCTGTAATTCATTTTCTGAAATTCCTTTTGGGAACCAGTTCTCAATACCTTCGGATTTTTTGTTGTTATTTCAGGTTTTTCTTTCAATGATTACTTTCTTGGTTTATAGTCTGGTTTGTTTCTGTTATTTTAGGTTGTTCATTTGTAGGAAGTACTTTAAAACACACAACAGGTAAACAAGCACACACTCATCTTTATAATACCACATTAAAATGGCCTGGTTTTGAATTCTCTGTTCAGTGATTAAAATCAAACGTGAAATATCTTCTCCAGCAGATATCCTGTGGCAAGAAATATTTTGAAAACTAAAATTATCTTGTTATTGTTGAGATCCACTGGAAACTCTTTTCCAGAAATATTTTTCAAATATAAAACTCCAATTTGTTTTTAGATTTCAAAAGTCCCAATGTCTCTGAGTAATTCAAACCACAGTGAAATATCGAAGAGCAAATAGTGGAAGAGTAAAGTTGAGCGGTGGTGCAGATAAGGAAAGCCAGTCCATATCCTGCAACTAATTTAAGGAACATAAGTTGGAGATGTCCAGGAAATATGAGAACAATACTTGGCTGGTGATACCAGAGAATCTGAGGTGTTTATAGAGACCGAAGTGATGTGATCAGACTGGGATGTTCCACACCTTTTTCCAATAATGACACAATCGAAAGTCATTATAAAATTAACACCAGTTACCCAGGCAAAAGCTAAATCTCTTGGACTCAAATGGTCCATTTTATTACTTTTCTGAGCTGTAACCCTGGATCTACATAGGACAAAGCTTAAAAATAAAGCTCATCCATTCTTTCAATGTCCAAAAGTTAACTTCCAAGGAAAAATCATATGTTAAATGATTTTACTTGTCATACATTGATTCTATTGCTTTTTAATCATTTGTGGGAAGATCCTGGTAGTGTTAATGTTCAGAATTATCTCAGGTTAAGCAAATGCTTTATGGTAAAATAAATACTGTTAAATGACATCATAGATAAGATATCCAGCAAGGTCAAATAATTTGCCCCATATCATGAAAACCCAAAAGACCACTGAGTCTAGAACACAGATTCCAAAAGCCTGGGCTTTGGTCAGTACAAAAGATACTTGCTACCCCAATGACAGCTCATGAGCCTCTGGTTTGACCCGAGAACTTTTTAGAAATTCTGATTCTCAAGCCCAAGTCCAGACTTGCTCAGTCAGAATCTGCATTGCTCAAGTTCCATGGGTGATTTCCATGAAGACAGAAGGTAAGAAAATCCATGATATGTGGCTTATCTGTTGTATAATGTAATTATATGATGATTTCTTAAAATTCTATTTGATTCTTGAGTCCTAGATTAGCATTTGGCTCAGGTCATTATCGGCTGTCATGAGCATCTTAGTCAGTTGGCTGAAAATCCTGGGACCATGATCTGTGTGAGGTGATTAATTCCTACCTTCTATGTCAGCCTACCAGATTTCCCATCTGAAAGAATCATGAAGACAAATAGTATCTGACATTCAAGAACTCAAAACACAGTCCAATATGCCTTGACATGTTCATGTCCTGACATTTCTTCACAAACATTTTATTATACATACACATATAAATAACATTTCTTTCAAAATCTTTGCATTGTTATGCCATTGAAATTTTACTCACACCAAAGCCTATCAAAACCCATTTCATCTAGGTTTTAAAACCTAGATATTCATCTGTAAAGACTTTGGATATGACTCAGAATAATTAATCCTCCTTATTCATCACATTGTTAAATTAGTTTTTAGTATGTGTCATACTGCATATTTAATTGTAATCTCTTCCATGAAACTGCTATTTCTGAGAGAAAGGAATGTGTCTTATGTTTGTGAATACAAGGTCTACCTTAGCACTCAAATATTTGTTGGCATTGCTTGACATTGGGTTACCCTACACTCAAATAAACTGTCCAAATTCTTTTGCTATTCAAGCATTTGAATATAATAAATTTTTCCAAAGACCAATCTATAGCTTCTTAGTACCTGCAGATCTTTAGGATTATGGAATTTGGGGCAAGCAGTTTTGACAATTAAGCATATAACAGAAGCCACCAACATTTTTAACTGAAGCAGAAAACTACACAGAAAAGGAAAAAACTCCAATGAATCTAGTAACTGTGCAATGTTCTCCATTCCCTCCACAGTCCTCTGGAAGGACAGACTGTCGCAGGACTGAGAGCTTTCATACATCTTAAAAGGGCCGCCATGGCACATGCTTCTCCCACATGTGTTTCCTATAAATGAACCACAGAACTGGCATACATATATATATATACACACACACATACATATACATATATGTATATATACATATGTACATATATGCAAATCACTGGCTACTTACATACAACTCTTTGCCCATAGTAATAGTCCATCACCATGAAAATGTTTCTAAAACATGAAACATTAAAGCACATTAAAAGGACCATTTCCACACTTTTATTGAGTCTACACTGGTCTTGACTTTGGCTTTTCAGTATCCCAAGTGTTATCCTCTTTCTCCAGCATTTTGACCCTGAAAACAGCTGATGAGGAAGGAATTGAGTGAATCAGAACAATGCTGCAGATGGCTAAAATACCCAACCATCATCCGTAATTTCAGTCATGCTAAGAGTCTGAGATGGAGCCTGAGCGGTGTGACGTGCCTCTCATTAGTCCTAGCACCAATTTGCTATCTAATGTGGCTTTGTGCATCCAAAGGTCAGCTCACTTATTGAAGAGAAAAAGAAATGGCAATTTTAGTGGGATTAAAGTTAATCAGTACTGAACATTATTTAAACAAGGCCCTGCTGTTACTTGTTAAGGAAGGACTGGTTTGGAACCTTCCACTTGTGAATGTCATTCAAACATCTGCTATAGACATTCTACCAAACGGGCTCTGAGCCATAGAACTAAATTTCAAATGATGGTAACAGTCCAAAGGGCCCAATAAATTGCCCTGAGGAAATGTCCTGCCACAAACATCTGTAGCTTTTCAAGCTGAAAGGTCAATATTTCCGGGATTGGTGGGTCCCTCTAACTCAGTAGTTTACAGCCTCCGCGTCACTCTGGAATCCCCGGAAAGCTTAAAAAAAATAAAAATACTGACACACATCTACCCCTCAGGCCCTCCAGAAGGTCTGCTGAATTGGAGGGAGGGGGGAATGGCGTGGGCCCACAGGTGATTCTAATCTCCAGTTCAATTTGAAAATATCTGCTTAAAACTGATAGAACTTGGTAGCTGGAAGATGTAAGCAGAAAGCCTCCCTGTATAATTTAATTAGCAGAGGAAATTGGGACTCCTTTGTTCTGGTGAGTTCAGGCCCTTCTCTGGGCAATGGAAAATTTCTCACCAATTCACCGCACTCTGCCTCCAGCCCAATGTTACCTCCCAAACATCTCTCTCCCATTTGGTATTTTGAGTACGTTTCTGTAAATGCAAAGTTTTTTTTTAAATGTCTTTTGGATATTTCATCATATTTGCTCTTGTTTCTCTCATATTTTAGTTTGCCTTCCCTGATATTTATTTCTTATGTTTATGCTCTGCAAACTCTTTCTTAACGTGGATTTATTTCCCTGATACCCTCACGTCATTTGCAAACACCATGCATACCATCATTTGCGGTGACAGCAGAGCACTGTACTCTTGTTCTCCCTGCGACCTCTCACCCGCTGGGGTCTCTGCCTCCCTCTCTGCCTGCCAAGTGTGGGAAGCACTAGCCAGCCCCACCTGCTCTGCTGACTATACTGTACAGGGGGATGACCTTCTGGTCTCCCCAGAATGTGCAGTGTGTACACATGAGGTATTATTTCGATCCCAAAGCAATAAAGGAGGAAATATATATAGTTTATTAGACAATTATCTGGCACAAAAATACCTACAAAGTCAACTGGGAATTTGAAAACACAGCTTCCATCGCCAATTATGAATATACCTCATGCTCCGAATACTCTCATATCCACTTCAGCCAGTGCAGATGTGAGCTCCTGCTCCTGGTGTTTTGTTGTCCCCTTTGTGTGGAATTGGTGTATAAGGGTTGGTTTCAAACCAACAACTGCATGTGAGACTGGGTGAGCTCAGGATCAGAGCCAAGGCAAGGAAATAACAGAGAGAAAGAGACTTCAGACACAGGAAAGGGCCCTTTTTCTGTTTTTTAACATCACTTGCACTTGAACAAAAGTTGTTTATTGTTTTAATAAAACAAGACTCACAAATGTTGCCATGGCACGAACTGTGTCAGCATTTCCATTGTAACCTTTGCTTTGGGGGTAGGGGAGTAACTCAGCCATAAAACTTCCTCTGGGTTAAAATCTGGCAGCAAAAATAACTTGGAATCTCAAAGGCTCAGCCATGAAGGAAATAGTTGTGAGTGAGTGTATGTTTATGCACCTTTTTTAAAAATTCATTTGATTATTCTTAAAGAGACCATGTAAAATATTTCCCTCTACATTTTTTGTTTTAAATTTTTAACTCATCTATATACTATTAAAGGTGAATTCACTTAAAACACTTTGTTTCTTTATGTAACAGGAAGCTTTTCTCTTTCCTCATTTTCTCTGTTGCAGGCTCTTAATGATGTAGAGAGATTTTTGTCTTGAGTAAATTCAGTTTCATTAGTGTATTGTCACAGCTCATACACCTTTCTGTTTATCAGTGTCTACAACATAGATCTTGAAATGGCACTGGCTTTTGAAGTGTACCCTCTATGATCTTTTGTGTTAGAAATCTATAAAGCATAGACTAACTTGACAAAGAAAAAGGCCTCAAGGGATTCTGTAAGTAGGCGGAATGAGATTTGGAAGAATTTGAATATTCTAATTTTATCTCTCCCTATTAACTCTATGAAAGCATAGCATCTCTGGAAACTCTAAAAGGACACTTAGGCCTACATTTATCTCTTTGCTGTTATCTATCTAAAGTTTAAGAGTATAATGACATTTGCCATTTCAGGATATTCAGTTCCAAAGTACAAATGCCCCACCATATGGGACCATATGTACTTTGAAGGAAGTTCCTGTGTTTGGGGAGAGGATGGTGATTTTAGCACCACAAATTCGTGTCTCAAGACCAGTAAGGCATTATTCGCCAGATCTATGGCAGCCAAGGGCCTAGTGTTGCTGTGGGAGGATCTAGAGAAAAGACTGCTTTTGAGATGATCTTAGTGATGCCTCAACTTTCTTCTGCTCCTTCCCTTTTCTGAAAAGTGTTCCCCATAGCGCCCTTAGTGCTGTGAGCTACTCAAAGTTCTGTGTACGTCCCCTCTGTTTAACATTGTCAGAGTTGTTGGAATGGTTTGCAATAAAGCACCCTGCTTTACCCTTAATGCCACAAATAATTTTCTGCAGAAAGTATATAGGTTTTTATCATTCACCTGTGTTCCTTCAACCAGTAGCAACAACACTAGTGTCACCTGGGAGCTTATCCAAGCCCCTCCAAGAACCACTGAATCAGAGTTGGTATCTTCACAAGATCCCCAGATGATTTCTACACATTTTCATCTTTCAGGAGACTTGACCCTCTATTTGAGATATAAACCTAAGATCAATGCACACATTAAATTACAGATTGACTCCTTCAGATCATATTGCCTCAAAAATTTGTTTTAGCATAATATCATGCCTAGAACTTTAGGAAGAGAGTTCAACATCATAATAAAATTTCTACAGACACAGCCCAGACACTGTTTAGCTCAATAACCTTGTATTAGCTAGGCACTGAAGAGGAACTCAGTCTTTTTTCTTGGTACATTGCTCAGAGCTTTAGAATTCACAGATCATTGTCCTATATGGTACCTTTTCAAATTTTTTCTTCTATCTTTTTATTTTATTCCATATGCCCACAAATTGTTTTATTCCTGTTTAGAGTACTTCTGTTTTTCAAAGAGACTAAATAAAAGTGACAATAGCATCTAGAATTGAAAGTTGAAGATTCTTGCAGAGTAAATAAAAAGAAGCAAGAGAGCTCTTGAAGTGTGATATCCTTACCAGCCCCTGGCATAACACAGGAAATACTCGTGTCCTGTTGACTCTCTATCAAGTGAGCAATACTACTTGTTTTAGGGATGAGGAAATAGAATCAGCGACACTCATGTGTTTTGACCAATGCCAGCCTAAGTGTGCTCAGTCCTTGGTCTTCAGACATTGGTCCATTTCATTACACTACTCAGAAGCCCTTCCGAAGACGTTGTGGAGCAGGTACACACAAAAGAGCAGCGGATACCTGCTGAATTCAGAGGGTCCCGAATGGAACACTGTATAACATCTTCAGAGAAAGAATATTTGGGCTCAAGACATAAGACTTAAACCTAATGTTTGAGAAACTGATATTAGCTAAACTGTCTTTTAGCTAAGCTTACATTCCTTATTTATATAAGGAAGATAACCATTGTGGATGTGAAAATTTTGTGAAAAGTACTTCTCAAAAAACCTCAAAAGTTCATTAAAAAAAAATTAAGCTACAACAGTATCATCAGCTCTCAGAATATGCGCAACCTGACACCTAATACATGATTCCACTAATTCCCTTCCTATATGATTTGCTTGTATTGTTCACTTTTATAAATAATAAATGCTTCAAACAAATCACCAGGTGGAGATATTGAATACAGAGAAGGCTTCTAAACTG
>PVIR01012890.1:10101-43628 GCA_004026965.1 Petromus typicus | reverse complement strand
TGAGATTTTTCCATATATTTAAGTAGGCAGATTATGATAATGTCTACAGATTACTAATGTCATGGAGAATCCAGTGTAGCTGTGGTCAGGAAGAGATTGTTTCCCACCTTTGCTGTTGCACTTGTTTTTCCCAAGGCTGTCTCCCAGCTCTCTAAGACTGGCTTTTTGTAACACTTTAAATTGGTTAGTAAAAGGGATGCTGACGACTAATGAAAGAGAGCTGGCTCTGGACATGAGGATCTCGCAGGTCTCTTCCTCACAGGACACACAGTTACTTTACACACTCCAGGGGTTGCAGTGAAGATATTAAATTTAATTTATAAAATGTCTAGAAATCTCATTTTCTTCACTGCCAGTGATCTGGGAGTAACATGTTTTCTTAAGCCTTTCTTTGCTCGTGGTTATCAGCAGCTATATTATGAGATCAGTTATGGTTTTCTGGTTGTCATTTCGTGTATTTGTTGCCTTTAATTAGATTTTTTTTAGGTCTGAATATAAGTATTGTTAAATGGAAGAAAAAAAGACTTAGGTGACTAAAATTTAAAAATGGAAGAGAAAAATGTTAAATGAAAGAAAAATGACTTAGGTGACTAAAATGGAAGAAAAAAGACTTAGGTGACTAAAATTTTAAAATGGAACAGAAAAAATGAAGATAAAGATATAACAATAAAACTCACAGAAATACGAAAGTCTCTCCTCAAAAGTAAAAACATGTTTAAACTCACTCAGAATTAGAGAAATGTGAAGTAAAAAAATGGAACGAGACACTACTCACCTATTAGATTGACAACAAATTATGATGACATATTCTGTTGGTGAGGCAGTGAGAGAATAGCCACTTGTACACTCAAGCTGGAAAGGCAGACTGCCATAGCTCTTCTGGTGGTAAATTCACAGTACCTAAAAAATCTGAATTTGTCTTTACTTTTTTAAAAGTAATGATTTTATCAATATATAATTCACACAATATATAATTCAGCAATCTAGAGCATGTTTTTTTTAATCATAAATTCAGAGTTGTGTGACCATCAGAACATTTCCTTCACCCTCAAAGGAAATCCATTGCATTAGCAGTCGCTATTCATTTTATCTTACAATTTTCCACATGCCTAGAGGGGCAAATACTAACACTGACTTATCATCTCTCTCTAGCAAATAGGGAATTACAAAGATGCAAAATCAAATATTCAAAGAAATCATGGGGGCCAGGGATTTAGCTCAGTCGTTCCAGTGTCTGTCTCACAAACTCAAGGTACTAAGTTCAACTCCCAGCACCACATATTACAGTGCTGGGTGTGGTGGTGCACACCTGTAATCCCAGAACTTGGGAGGCAGTGGCAGGAGGAGGAGGAAGAGAGAAAAGAGATCGCAGGAAGGATGCTGGATTGTACACATGTGAAACTAAGAAGTCAAGCTACATTTACCTAAATTTCTGGGGAAAACATAAGTCTGAATGACATTTGAGTTAAAGGTGAATGATAAGGCTGGAGTTCAGCTCAGCCGGTGCTACACCTGCCTGGAAAGCACAAAGTTCTTAGTTTGAACCATAGCACAAAAAAAAGTGAATTCCAGTCTTGATTTCAGATCAAATACAGCATTACCACATCTCAACCTTGAGAAATTTTCTTCAAAGAACCTGAAAGAACATATCTTGCGCTGTGTTGGTTAATTCAAGGCACTTAGTTGAGTTCAGAAGTTCTGGGGTTGCTGGATATTACTGATAGTTTCTTCACCATCCCTTCGTGATGACCATATCATTGAATCATTTGTTCAGAAATATAAAAACTCATATTGCACAGTAATATATTCTGAGAGCTAAAAACTATTTCTTCCTAATGTTGAACTACCTAGATCCAAACATTTACCCTGGCACACTCCCTCCCTGTCCCTAATTCTCATAAAAGCCTTGCCATCGCTAAAGGTCATGACTCTGTGTGAGAAAAAGGAACTGATGATTAAAGCTACCATGAAGATATGAATACACTATCTGGAAGGACCCCCAAAATCTCATGGAGATTTAATAATACAAATATAATTTAGAGCATTAGAGATTTGAAAATCTCAGTACATGCCAAGTGAGCAAATGTCCTTTTGAAAGGATTTTCTGTGATCTTAGAGTCAGAACAGGCTCAAAATGTCAGAAGGTAGCTGAGGAATCTTATCCTGAAAGATGATCTGCCTGGAACATTCTGACCATCAATCTGAGCCAGAGCACAGCAGATGGCTAGTGCACAAAAAGCAGTAAGAACAGCAGTCCCAAGACTGCTGTCCTTCAATGGGCTTGCACATAAGGTTTGCTCCTGGTTGGCATCTAAAAACTTGGCTCTTTCAGTACTCCCTGTTAACAGTTAACTGATTATAGTGGCACACTGTGCCTAGATTATTTGTGCAAGCAACGTGGCTGATTCTGGACACCTGTCTTCCTTTTGGCATGTTTGTATGTGCTAGGCAGAAAGTGACTGTGTAATTAGTCATCAGTAAAAGTGTTGGGTGCTGTCTCGAACGGGCTTCCGTGGGGAAAAACAAAGAAAGAGGAATCACTTATATTTTCACATTTTGATTGTTGGCTAAGAATGCATTCTATGCAACTTTTCATAAAGGAAAGAGAACCTGCAAGGTCTGCACAGGAAGTCACCTCGATTCCACTTGTATCTTTTCTTCTTATGATATCGTTGTTTATCTTTAGCACATCACTCAAATAACAATTAACCATTAATGAAATTATATTCTTAGCACTGCCAGTCTAGCAAATCATCAAAAGTTAATGTAGGCCTGAGTATCTCTAACATGAGATGCTTATTCACCTAACCATTCACAGCTAATTCTAAGAGTTAAAGAGTGTTTCATATCCTAGAAGGAAGTAATTTGAATGGCAGGCATGCGCCTCTGCACACCATTATAAACTGCCACTACAGTCTGCTCAAGACCACGAAGATAGCTAGTGTCTTAACTACTTTTTCTCTTATTACTGAGACAAAATACCCAACACCCACAGTTAAAGGAAGGAAGGTTCATTTAGTTCATTTTACAGAAGTTCCAATTCATAATTAGCTGGCTCCAAGGCAGGGTGGAACATGGCAGAGGGGCAACAGTTCATGGCAGCAGATGATAACAAAAGCAATAAGGAAACCTTAACAGTACCTTTCTGTCCCATTTATTTCATCCAGACTACCAGGATTAAGGCAGTACTAAACCAATCAGTGTACTGGTTTAGTAATCATAGGTCTTTGATCAAAGCATCATATACTGTAGATTCAGCCACCTCTGAAATAGGTACTTAAAACTACATGAGGCTTTGGGTACATTTAAACCCAAAACATAATAGTACACCCCTTGCTCCCCAAATATTCATGCATATTCCTTTATGCAAAAGGCATTTAGTCCAAAGAATTGCCAAAGTCCTAATAGTTTCAGCATTGCTAAAAAGTCCAAATCCAAAGTCTTCTCTGACATTTAAGGCAAATTTTTAGCTGCAAGTCACTATTAAAATGAAAAGGACCAAGGATTTAGCTCAGTGGTTCTGGTGTCTGCTTGCAAGTGCAAGGTCTTGAGTTCCATTCTCGATAACCACATACCACAATGCTGGGTATGGTGACTCACGCCCATCTGCAATCAGTACTACACACCACAATGCCAGGTGTGGTGGCTCACGCCTGTAATCCCAGCACTTAAGAAGCAGAGGCAGGAGATTTGCTGCGAGTTCAAGTCCAGCCCGGGCTACATAGTGAGCTCAGGGCCAGAATTAACTACAAAGTGAAATTCTGTCTAAAAAAAAAAAAAGAAAGAAAAGGTAAACACTTCCAACATTCAAAAGCACAAGTCAAACATTAAGTTACAAATGAGGATAGCAAGGAATGAGAACAAAGCAAGACCAAAATCCAGTAGGGAACACATTAAATCCACCGTTTGGACTTGGACTATGCTTGTTAATCTGTAACAAGTTGTAGACTCCAAAGGGCCTGGGTGGCTCAACCCTTTTGACACTTCTGGTAATTACAGTTCCCATGGTTTATGTCTTAGGCTGGCTCTGCTCCTTCCCTGCAGTTTTCCTCAGATGATTCATGTTCCTGGCTTCTCCAATCTTGTAGGGTCTCCACTACATGTTCAGCTTTATACTTACAGCTTAATATACTTCCTTCTCAGAGGCAAAATGCTTGGGCTCCCAGGCCTCCTGAAATCAGTGTGTCAATCTTCCTGATCCCACAACTCTCACATTCTGCATGCATGTAAAACCAGCACCACATGGATAATGCCCAGACCTACTACCAACCTGGAGTAGTAGCCAGACTTCCTTTTTATTTGGCTTATAGATTTGAGTGCCTATGAACCAAATCCCAAGAAACAAATTCCCTAGGCCACTTTTTGCAACACTGCACTGTGGAACTCTCTTCTCAAAGCAAGATGTTTCATTTTTGCAACTCTGAGGCTGCAAAGGGTGGTCCTGCTACTTCTTGTGATAGCCTCAGATCATCTTTTCTATTCTCCTGTTTCTTCTCAGCAATCAAGGTCTCCTGTGCTCTATCTTTTCAGGCTGCAACTTTACTGGTGCTTTCTTTCTGACCAAACTCAAAACGTTTTAAATCATTCTTCTATGCTCATGATTCTCAATATAGACCTGGCTAAAAGTTATCCAGTAGTAGCCATGCCACTGCCTCGACATTAGACTGCTTTCAAACTTCTTCTACCAGATCAATTAGTCCACTTCCCTTAATCTTAGTATCAGGAAGAGTCTCTGAACATGGAAAAAATGCAGACAAACTTTCTGTCAAGGCATAATTAATTCACATTATCTGTAGTTCAACAGCCAATGTACTCCTTCCCAGCAGAAACTTTCCAAGCTTGGTATTTATTGTCTTTCTGGTCTTCTGAGCTCTGACCAGAATCTTCCATACAGTGTAGCCTAAGAGGTTCCAGCTCTACTTTTTCAACTGGGATCTCCCAATTTTTCCAAAGGATTCCCACAAGCCATTTTCAAAGGCTCCTAAATGACATGGTCAGGTTTAGTCACAGCAATGACCATCTTTCTGGTACCAAGTATTTGTCTTAATTATGTTTCTCTCATAATTGAGAGAAAATACCTGATATCCAAGGTTAAAAAGTCTTTATTTAACTCATAGTTTGTGGAAATTTCAGTCCATATTTGGCTGGCTCCCAGGAAGGGTGGCACATGTCAGAGGGGCAACAGCTTATGGCGGTGGAGGATAAAACAGTTCAGAATAAATCAGAATTTCATTTCAGTCAAATATAAGAACAATGCGCTCTAATTTAGCAAAGGGTAATGTCTGTTCTGCCATTGTTCCTCTAACTGACCCATCTAAATATTACACACTGGCTGACTCATAAAACTGAGCTACAAACACTAGCAAGCATTCTAATAACCACCCCTGACTTCCCTCACCACCTCTCCAAAGATATTCTAATTCTCACATTTTTCTCACTATTCCAACCATCCATGATGATTCTATTGCTTCTGATTTCAACTAATTCACACTTCTGTTTCTAACCTTTTAATCACATTGGCTCTGAGTGTTTGGCTTTATGGCTCAGATTCAAATCCCTGCCAGTGGCCTCCTTTGACTTGTAATCAGTTTTACTAAATTCTCTCTCCTTCTTAGTCATTGTCTTCCCAATATTGCATTCAGCTCAACTTGTTCTCTGGTTTAGGAATCCCAGGGTACTTTGAACAAAAATTATGTTGCCAATATAATCAAAGAAGATTTATTCCTGGAAAGCAAAAGTGATTAAAACATACAGAAATCAATAAATATGACACTGCATTAGTGGAATGGGGGATAAGATCGTATGATAATCTCAACAGATACAGAAAAAATACTTGAACAGATTCTATATAAGTTTATGATTTAAAAATTCTCAAAAATTAAGCATAGATAAAAAGTGGCTTACAATAATAAAGGCCATACCTGACAAATATGCAACTAATGTATTAAATAATGAAAAAACTGAATGCTTTTTTGCTTAGATCAAGAATAAGACCAGGATGTCTACTCTTATTATTTCTGTATACCACAGTATTTGAAGTTCTATTCAGGTCATGTAGATAAGAAAAATGAATTCCAGATGGAAAGAAAGAAGACAAATCCTCTATTTTCAGATGACATGCTTTTATATAAAAAAATACTAAAGAATCTACTAAAAAATATTTGGAACTAAAAATTAATTCAGGGCCAGGTATGGTGGTACACATTTGTAATCTCAGCACTTGAGAGGCTGAGGCAGAAGGATTGCTATGAGTCCAAGGTCAGCCTGGTCTACAAAGTGAGCTTAAGGCCAAAATGAAGTACATAGTGATACCGGGCCTCAAAAAAATTTTTCCCAGGATACAAAATCAATGTAAATTTATCTCTTTATAACTAACAATGAATTATCTAAAAAAGAAATTAAGAAAATAATGCCAGTTATGATAACATTCAAAAGAATAAAATATTTTAAAACTAGGCCAAGGATGTAGCTCAGAGACGCCACGCCTGCTTGGCAAGTAGAAGGTCCTGAGTTTGATCTCTGGCACCAGAAAAAAATATTTAAATTAACTTGAGGTAGGTAGAAGACAGGTACTAAGGAGGTAGAAGACTTGGACATTTAAACTAAGAAACGGGTTAGAGTGGAGCTTGGAACCTACAAGGACATATGGAGAGTGAGCAAGCCCAGAGCCCTTGGGAGGAAACAAGTCACTACTGGAACAGAGTAGTAAGTGTCCCAGGCCAGAGTGGCTCACTGGAACTTGAAGAGACAGCAAAATAAGGGACCATTTTGGCAGCAAAGCCAGGGAGTCAGACCACAGTATTGCCTCTGCCCTGCCCTCAGTAGCGTAAGAGAAGAGAGGCTCAGGATTTGGAGCAGCAGAACTCCTCCCCGTCCTGCTCCAAAAGGCATGGCAGAGGAGAAAGATGCACAACTCAGCAGCCACGGGCTCTCTGTGCAGTGATGGCAGATGTAGTGAGGTGAAACACAATATTCCTCCCTGTCCTTGAGCCCAGTGGCATGAGAGACTACAGAGTCAATGCAGCAGACTGGAGCAGAGTGGGCTGTGCAGGGGTTGGGAGAGCCAATTGAACATGGCACTCACAGTCTTCAGGTTTCTTTGTCTCAGAGCACTATAACAACTGGGCGAGACATGTGGAGATATATAAGTTAAGGAGACTTAGGAAGGCCGCTAAGGAACACCTGGGGAGCTGCTGGCTGAAGACTTTGGCTCTAGCCCTCACATCTAGAGGACTAGTGCAGCCTAGTAGTAATCCCAACTGCAGAATTGGTGGGGTTACCCAGAACATATTTTTGCTTTGAGACAATACCACAGAACTGTGGACACCAGAGGAATTTCATTGGTTTCTTTTTATTTATTTTGTATGGAATTTTCTCTGGTTTTTGTTTTCCGTTTTTTGGGTTGTTCAGGATTTTATTGTTGTTTTTTGTCTTGTTCAGTTTTTTTCTCACTTTTCTTGGCTGTCTTTTTTTTTATGTGACTGAAAATTGTAGTGTTTTTGATTAACTTTGATACTATTTTTTGCTTTTTCCTTAATTCTTTTTCTCCTCTCTCATTCTCCAGTTCCCCGAAGCTTTGCTTCTACTATATTTCTCTTCATTTATTTCCCTTACCACTCTTTTTTTTTTTTTTTTTTTTAGGTTTTTTGAGACAGGGTCTCGCTTTGTGGTTCAGGCTGGCCCTGAGCTCAGCCTCCAACTCACATCACAATCCTCCTGCCTCTGCCTCCCGAGTGCTGGGATGACAGGCGTGAGCCACCACGCCTGGCACTGTGGCATGTGGTACTGGTTGCTGCTGGGTGTGGGTCTCCATACCCAGTATTGTTATGTGGTTACCGGGGAATCGAACCCGGGCCCTTGCGCTTGCAAGACAGGTGCCGGAACCACTGAGCTAACTCCCCGGCCCTCCCTTACCACTCTTAAATCTCCACACATACACACACACACAAAGTAAAATCACTCTACAAAGTGGAAACTCATTGTATACAAGTTCCTGGTTTATGTTGGATTTTTGCTATATGGATCTTCTCTTATGATTATTTAATTAAAAATTAATAGGTACCAAATTAATAGGTTGTGCATGATGCTGTTGCTAATGTTTATTGCACTACTTATGTCAGGATGTCACTTTTATTGCAATCAGTTGCTCTTCCTTGTATGACAGAATGTGATTGTCTGGGGTCATAAACATTACCATAGTCTAATACGAAAGCACTAGGTGCTGAACCAAATAAACAAGACCACAATTCCAAGAATATCAATAGAAAGAAGCCATCTGTGCAGGGAAAGCAATTAAACAGGGGTTGAAAGACAGAAAACCAACAGCAGGATAATAATATGATATGGATAAGGCAACACATATCAGTTATAAACGTCAATATAAATAGTCTCAATTAACTAAGCAAAGGAAACAGAGGACCAGGGATTTAGTTCAGTGGTTCCTGCATTTGCCTGGCGAGTGCAAGATCTGGAGTTCAATCTCAACGTATCACAATGCCAGGTACGATGGCTCACGCCTGTAATCCCAGAACTCGGGTGGCAGAGACAGGAAGATTTTTGTGAGTTTAAGGCTAGCTTGGGCTACATATTGAGTTCAGGGCCAGCATGAACTACAAAGCAAGACCTTATCTCAAAAAAAAATTTTTTTTTAAAGAATAGAAAAGAAAAGGAAACAGATTGGCAGAATAGATGAAGAACTAAGATCCAACAACATGTTGCATACAAGAAACATTTAATTAAAAAAAGAAATTCATAGACTGAAACCCAAGGACGGAAAACAACATTCCATGTAATAGGAACTCAGGAAAAAGTACGTGTATCTATTCTATTTTCAGACATTGCGAAAACTTCAAGCCAAAATTGATCAAAAGAGACAAAGAGGGGCTGGGGAGTTAGCTCAGTGGTTCCCGGCGCCTGTCTTGCAAGGGCAAGATTCCCCGGTAACCACATAACAATACTGGGTGTGGAGACCCACACCCAGCAGCAACCAGTACCACATACCACAGTGCCAGGCGTGGTGGCTCACACCTGTCATCCCAGAACTCAGGAGGCAGAGGCAGGAGGATTGCTGTGATGTGAGTTTGAGGCTGAGCTCAGGGCCAGCCTGAACCACAAAGCGAGACCCTGTCTCAAAAAACCTAAAAAAAAAAAAAAAAAAAAAAAAAAAAAAAAAAAAAAAAAAAAGAGAGACAAAGAAAGTCACTACATACTTGTAAAGGGAAACATCTGGAAGAGATAAGAATCCCAAACACACACACACACACACACACACACACACACACTATAGATATAGATATAGATATCAAATAGTGGTGCACACAACTACATAAAACAGATATTAATAGACATTAAAACCTATTAAGCACAAACACAATTGTAATGGGGGGTTCTTAATACCTCAGTGTCACAAACAGATCAACTATAAAAAATTAACAAAGGCATATCAGAGCTGAAACAAACTTTTGAAAAAAATGGACTTATTTGATGTTTCCAAAGTGTTCTCTACCCCAAAACATCAAATATACATTTTTCTCAGTTGTATATGAGACTATCTCCAAAATACTAACTCACAGAATATGATTAAGTAAATGCAAAGAAATTTAAATTATTCCACGCAATATCAGCAGACCACAGTGCAATGAGTCTGGAAATCAATGGCAAAAGAAACCACAAAACTTTAATAAATATATGAAAATTAAATAGCGCTTGAACAACCAACAGGTCACAGAAAAAATTAAAGAACAAATTAGATAGTGTGAACAATTAAATAATAATGCCAAAATAACATACTTAGCTATCCCCCTTTTTGTATCTTCATGATAGAATTAAAAGCATCATACCACAACAGAATATGCATAACCATATTTATAGCAGCACAGTTTGTAATAGTTGAATCTTGAAAACACCCAAAAGCACATCAATCAATGAATGGATAAAGAAATTTTTTATGCAATGGTATACTACTTTGACATAAAATAGGATAAACTGGAGAAATTTCTAGGTGAATGGATGCACCTTGAAACCATATTCTGAAGTGAAATTAGTTGGACACACACGTTTAAATCTGGCACAGTTTCTTTTTTTTTTTTTTTTCTGGCACAGTTTCTTTAGTGTAAGAAAATGAAAGTAGAACTAAGGACCAAAATGTACAAAAGACATTAGGAAACAGGGAAAAAAAATAAATATTGAAATGGGAAAAGGAACTAGGGAGGGAAGAGGGGAAAAAAGATGTAAGGAAAAGCAAAAACAAAAAGCATGAAAAGTGGAAACAAATAGGAAGGGAAATAGGGGCTAAAGGGAGGGGATCTGAATGGGAAACAAAAGAAGAATCAAAATATATCATGTATAGCTTCAAATTCCCTATGATGAATGTGATCATTATGTATATCTAAAAGTACACCAATAAAATTAGTTGAATAAATAAACTAAGAAGCAACATATAAAGAAATTAAGACAATTTAATAAATTACATTATGCTCATAAATTAGAAGATTAAAAATTATCCACAATACCTAAAGAAATCTACATATTCAGTGCAATCTCTACCAAAATTTCAATGGGATTTTCCCTAGAAATACAAAAAACAAATCTAAATTCACGTGGATACAAAAGACTCAAGACAGCCAAAACAATTTGGAAAAAGAAAAGAATCTTAAATCTTCACACTTCCAGATTGCAAATTGTTACAAGTCTATAGTGATTAAAACAATAGGATACTGGGAATAAAACAGAAACAGAACATGAGAGCAAAATAGAAAGCCCAGAAAGAAACTCTGTCTCATTTTTCTCTTCTTGAGGTGCCAGGGACTAAACTCATGACTCTGTGGTTGCAAGGTTTGTGGCAGCACCACTGAGCTACATCCCCTGCTGTCCCTGAAACAAACTCAAATACACATAGTGCACTAATCTTCTACAAGAGTGCCAAAAAAATAAAATTTGGAAAAGAAGAGTTCCTCTAATAAGTCACACTGGGAAAACTGGATATCCACACATAAAAGAATGAATAGAACATTAATATTAAACAATTTACAAAAGTCAACCCACATGGGTTGAAGTTTTAAACACCAAATATAAAACCATGAAATTCATAGGCAAGATTCCTTGCTAGTGGTCATTTTAATAATTTTTGATAGGAAATCAAAAATGTAGGGGAGAAAACAGAAAATAAATGTGTGGCACTATATCAAGCTACAACTTTCAGTATAACAAATGAAACAATACAATGGAAAGGCAACCTACTACATGGGAACAATCTGGTAAGGAATTAACATCCAAATAAGAAAGTAACTGCCCAAACTGAATTATCTAAAAAGGTACATTTGAATTTTAAAATGGACAAAGAAGACCTATAAATAGCCACTAGATAAATAAACAGATACTGTACATCACTAATCGTCAGGGAACTACAAATCAAAATCATGAGATATTACTTCATATGTGTAGAATGGCTATTATCCAAAAATGCAAATGATAAAAAGTGTTGGCAAGGACGTGGAGAAAAGATGAACTTTATATACTGATAGGTATGTAAACTAATTGGGACAGTATAGAAAAATATATAGAGGTTCTTCAAAAAAAATGGAACTACCATGTGACTCAGAAATCCCTCTTCTGGGCCAAGGATTAATGCAATGGCTCTGGTGCCTGTATTGCAAGTGCAAGGTCCTGAGTTTGATCCCCAGTAACCGCATACAACAGCCGTGACACTCTTAATGTAAAATTGCTGTGAAAATTAGTCTTTACCTTATTTTTAAAATTTAGGCCTTGCATACTTGAACTTGATTTGTATTTCTAATTTTTAGGCCTCTGTGCTATTCTTTTTTCTTTTTTTTTAAGTGAGATAGAATCTCTCTTTGTCATTTAGGTGGATCCTGAACTCACTATGTAGCCCAGGCTAGCCTCGAACTCAACAATCCTCCTGTCTCTGCCTCTTGAGCGTTGGGATTTCAGACATAAGCCACCACACACTCGGCATTGTGGTATATGGTTATCAGTGCTAGGTTTACAGGTGTGAGTCACCATGCCAGACGTTGTGGCATGTGATTACCAAGGATTGAACTGGGGACCTTGTGCTTGCCAGGCAAATGCTGGAACTACTGAGCTAAATTCTTGGCCCCCTCTGTGCTATTCTTTGTATGAGCTTTACCTATGATAAGCCCTCACCTAGACCTTTGCAATACAAGCTACCTTAAAAGATTTAAACAAAACTTACCGAGTCTAAAAATGAAGGTTATTACCTTCTCTTACCAAGTGTGCTCTTTTCACGATAGCCCCTATAGTAGTGATTGGCAACATTGTTCATCTAGGCATTAGTCTGGACTTCTCTCCCTCCTCACCTGCCATTGGTCAACAAATTTTGTGGATCGTCTTCCCCAAACACTATCACATCTTCCTTCTCTTCTCCCTTTCTTCATTCCCTGTGTAGGCCCAAGCCTTTACTAGAACACCATAATGTCTTCCACAAAGACCAAATTACTTTCAGTCCTCCAGGTATGCAGTAATATTTTACCCATCTTTGCCACTACCTATTTCCTTTTGCCTGGAGTCCTGTATTCCCCAACATCCAACCTTAAATACTATTCTTTTCTTTCTAAACTGATTTTATTGGTACACTTTATATACACATTATGATCACAATCGACATTGAGAATTTGTACCAGTACCTGACAAAACTTAAATCCTACTCTTATCTCTTATCTTTTTGGTGTACTACCTTCACAGTGTTATGGTTCATGCTTTTTCAGAGATGGCTGAACCTAGAGTGTGTGATTGATTCGTGGTAGGGTAGGCTTGAGGGCACTAGGATTAAGGTTGTGACCACTATCTACCCTAAGTAGTCTGAATAAGATAAATGGGAAGAAAAACCCTGTTAAGATCCCTTTGTTGCTTTTGCTGTCTTTCATGAGCATGAACTGTTGGCCCTTCTGCCACACTGCCTTGGAAACTGTCAATTATGGTCTAAAAACCTCTATGAAATGTAAGACAAATAAACCTCTTCCCCTTTAAGTTTGGGTGTCAGGTATTTTGTTTCAGCAATGATAAAAAAAGTAATCAACATACATAGTCATTATTCAAAACCCGGCTGAGACTGTCCCTGTAATATTTAACTACTGTATACTCAGATCAACTTGGTTTAAACAGAATATTCTTGACAACCCAAAAATATATGTTCTACAAGTCCCAAATCCATGACTAGTTAGAAAATTTAAGTATCTATATGAGAACTTTAGACCTTTAACAATTAGCCTATCAAATACTGAAAATAAACTCTTCACCTCAGTAACATCATTACTTCATTAACATCAACCTTTAATTTAAACTGAAAAATAATAAACCTATTATCACATCAAAAATTTACTCCACATATAGCCATAAATCAAGAACAGAGAGGAACCTTACAGAAAATCTGGCTCCCACATACTAGTCAATATGAGTCAAACATGAGTCTCAGCAAGATTACAATTTCTTTCTGTAAAAGACCTTTGGAAATCATTCAAAGTGTTAAGTCCATAAATGTTAACTTCTATCACATCAAAATATACATTACTGTTTTGCTGAGAATATGTGCTTCTTGGAGACAGTCCACTGTTTTGTCCTTTTTTTTTTTTTTTTCCATATCTATGCTGACTTCATGAAAAGCAACTATTCCAAAGATGTTTGATTAATTACAATGCCCCCTAACTGTTCTCCCTGCGTTCAGGGCATCTTCCTCTCCAAACATCTGCTACTTCTTTTACAAAAACATATTTCTGATGTCATTCAGTTGACCCCCAAACCTTTGATGGATGCTTATGATCTCCTTTACAGAATTATGTCCCCATATGCTGACGAGGCATACAAGAGGGTTCACACCTTTCCCTCAGCTTTATTCCCAGTCTCATCCTCACCCTTTCCTTTTTACACAGTCTCTGTTCATGTCACACTTGCTGTTCCTGGAACACTTTTAGACATTTATTATTCTGTACCTTTGCAAATGCTGTTTTCTCTCTCCAAAGCGACTGTCTGGTATCATCTGCCTGGAGAACTCTTATTTACTAATAAAGCTCATTGTCACTTTCCCTGGCCCCTTCCAGAATCACTATCTCCCTCATTTATCTGTACCATCGTGTTTATTCTCAAAATGTACTTAGCTGATTCCGCAGGGAGAGGGGAGGGATTGCGGTCAACAGACTTACCCCAGCAGTGACTGCAACACTACGTGTTAAGCATGTTGTTCAAGCAGCAGTGGGAGGATAGGGCTGGATGACCTTTAAGTCGCGAGGTGCTAGGCTACGCATCTTTCCCGCTGCATGTGTACTCGTGGGGGGGGGGCGCGGGAGAGAAAAAAGTGGAGAGACTCGGACAGACAGAGACACAGAAACCCAAACTGGAGAGATGAGGACAGGTGCGGTGCAATAACTGAGGATGGACACACTCAAATTTCTTCCGCTTTACAATTTTGCAGAAATCCAGCCCGACATCAAGCCCTGAAGTAAAGGGCTGGGGGTGGGGAGGTGATGGGCGGAAAGGGTAGGGAGTGCAGTCCCTCTGAATGTGTCCAGCCTGGACTGCCTGACCGATCACCTCCCACTCTAACGGGCCAGTTCCTCTACTCCGCGACTCACGCCCATTGTGTTAGGCAGGTGCAGTCAACCGTGCAGCCCCACAGGTGGCAAGAGCTAGGTGAGACGGTTCCCGCCAGGCTAGGCAGTGGATCGCCGCACAGCGCGCCTTCCCGCCTCCTAGCCGCCGCCCAGGCAGTTCCTACACAGCGCCACAGACCTGCTCGGTCGATCTTCGAGCTGAAGATGCGGCGGGGCTGGAAGATGGCTCTGTCTGGGGGGCTGCGGTGCTGCCGCCGCGTACTGTCTTGGGTGCCAGTGCTCGTTATTGTCCTCGTCGTGCTCTGGTCCTACTATGCCTACGTCTTTGAACTCTGCCTGGGTAAGTGGGGCTGGGCACCTAAGGTGGGGAAATTATGCTCCAGCATAATCGTCTTCCCTACCCTTCATACTGGTGTCTCCCGTGTTCTCAGCCCTCACTCTGCGGCTCTCTTTTCACTTCCTCTCTCCAACCTCAGGCTTTCCACAGTTATCTCCTGCGCGCCCGTGCGAGTCCCACCAGGGGTCCCTATCGCCTCCAAACTAGGATTTATTTCTTTGCCCTACCCACAATCATGTCCAGGTTCTTCCCTAGGGCCCCGTTTTCTCATGTAGGACAACTACTTGCGCCTTAGGCTCGCCTCTGGACGGTCCTCACTTTACCCAGTTGAAACGACATACCCTATGTCCTTAAACTGCTCACACTGTGATGCCTACCAGTGCGCCAACTGATAGCCTTGCTAGAATTTTCCCTCCTGCTAGAATCCTCCTAAAACTCTAGAGTTTTCCTATTACCAACACATTTCCTGACTCCTTTACCACCTGTCTTTTCTTCCCCCACATTGAGATCTGTCTTTCTGCAATCCTGTCACACTGGCTGAAGTACTCCTATCTTCACCTACTTGTGAACCCCTCACAGTTCACCCTGTTCTAAACCGCCGAGGTCTCGCTAGCTCTCCCTTCCTCTTTCTGTAACAGTTCGCCCCCTTCACCTATTCTACTGGGATGGGGTTTCTACACAAAATGCACTCCTTTCACACTGGATCCCCTGATTTATCACTGAGATTCTTTTAGATCTCCTGCCCTTTTGCTTGGTCAACACATCCTATTAGGAGCCCCATATTATTTTCTGACACCTCATATTGGTGACTGTGCTTTTCTCACATGATGATCTCACCTTGACCCCCATCTTCTCACAGTACAGTGTTCTCTTTACTCTCCCAAAAGTGTTCCCACAATCTCTGTCCTCCCCACCAAAACAACCACTGCTTCTCTAATCATGATTCCTCCTTAATATCTTCTCTGAGAAACCCATTGCCCACTTCCTGTAGTGCTTTTCCACTTGTTAGCACCACATTCTGTCATCCTCTTATTTCTTTTAGAATTGCACTTGACCCCTGTCTTCTCCAAGTGAGGAAACTTCTCCCTTTCCTAGGGAAGGTTCTAATATGTTCTCCCCCTGCCAGGGGGACTTTCATTTCTTGTATCTTCTCATGACTCTTATACCCTCACCTGTCACACTAGGATGCAGTTCATTCCCTCCTTAATTATAACGTGGTTTCCACTGTATACCTTATACTTGAAAACTCAGAATTACACGCTATTTCTCAACACAACTCCTCCAGGTCCCTCCCTTCTATTTTCTCACTTACATTTACCCTTATCTTTATCTTTTTTACTAATGGTCTTCAATAGTTTTCATTTTATATCCTGTCCCCTCACAACAGAGCTCCTTCTTTCTTCACAGTAAACTTTTCCATCAGCCCTATCTTTTCACTCTGAGGAAATCCCATCTCCTCTGAAAAAGACGTTCCACTAATATTTATCATGTCTCTACCAGCAGAATCCCATCACCAGCATTCTAAAACTTGTGTCTGCCGTGTTCATCTAGTGTGGGGTTCCTACTCCCATCATGTTATGATTGTCACTTGCCCCTTGGAACAGCTCAAACCCAAGCCTTTCTAAGACTCCTTTTTTCTTCAAATCAAAACTTCTTGACAAATTATGGTTAAGGTGCTTTTTTTTTTTTCAACCTAGGATCTGACTCTACTTACAACCACTTCCTTTTACATATTTGAGAAAGTAGTATTCTAACCTAGGCAGAGTGGGATGAACTTGGGGAGAAAGCACATGACTCTTCTTTGTCAATACTGTATTTGAAAGCTATTCTTATCAAATCTATACATCAAATCGGGTTTATTTTTTTCTCATTTTCTTCTTAGATATAGAGCTCTTAAAAATAAATTTCACTAGTTGCCCTCATAGGTACAAATTAAAGTTGTTTTTCTTGTTTTCTCAATCTGGTGTTGTGGATCCTTAAGCAGATTATGTATGCAATGACTGGGAAATTGTCCTATTCTCAGACTCACCACTTTGGTATTTTTGAATGATTGATTAAAGGGCCAGATGTTTAGTTCCAATATTACGGTATGGAGATATCTCCTAGGACTGATGCCATATTGTAAGCATTATTAAGCATTTGGAAGTTCTTCAGTACTAACTCACATGAGCTTCTCCAATAAGTCTTTTAAAAAATCAGTAAGGATAATGCCTAACATTTATGTAGTGCTTACTTTGTGACGGAAAATGTTCTAAGTATTATAAATATAGTAATGCTATATATCAATTCATTTACTCCTTACAACCACCTGAATCAGGTATAATGACTGTTCTCCAGTGTAGATATGTAAACTGAGGCACAGATAGATGTGCAAATTAAGGTAAAGACCAAGTTAGAATCAGTGCAAATAATTACATTCCTATAGTTTCTTATTTACTCATATAATATTAAAAACTGAAAGAAAATTTGGGACTAATTTTGTTTTATTTCACATACTTACTATATACCAGTTACTGTTTCCAAGTTACCACACACACACACACGCAATCCTCTTAACAATCTTACAAGGTACATGATATCCTTATGCTGAGCTTCCAGAGCAGTAAACTGAGGAATGGATAGATTCATTTGCTTATCTTAGGTCACAAAGCAAGTGAGTGGCCAAACTTAGATGGTAATGCAGGCATATGGCTTCACAATCCATACTCTTAACTACCATACTACCTTAATTTCCATCCTCCTCTTAACTAATACAGAGGCCAAACCTTGTGACTCACGGGTGAGGTAAAACTTGCAGGTGTAATTTATTTGGCATTTGCAGTGTTTTCTTAATGTTTTGCATCAGTTACCCTAATTTCAAAATCAAGATAAGCTGGGCACTGCAGTGCAAGCCTGTTGCCCCAGCACATGAGAGGGTAAGGCAAGAGGATTTCTTGAGCCCAGGAACTGAAGACCAGCCTGAGCAACATAGTGCAACTTTGTTTTTAAAAAAAGAATCAAGAGAGTAAAGCAGCCTTAATTTTCAATTCTAGCTCCACCTTTCCATTCCATCATCTTCATTTCACAATTTTTTTCAAGAATGAGGAACCTGGGTTTCACAAAAGTCAACTCAATTTTTCCTTTAAGTCACAAGTTTAATAGAGTAGAGATTTAGAAGGCCAGGCTATCTGATACCAAGACTATACCTTTCTAATGCAACCAAAATAACAGATTAGAGGTCCAATATGACTCAAAGGTATTATTAAAAGTACTAACTTCTTTCTGATGATAAACGCTGATATCATTTTTCCTAATATTGTATAAGTTTACAGCTAAAACTCAAAGTGAATTTTTAACAACAATTCATACAGTTTGAATTCTGCCAGTTATTACCTAGGAGATGGGGAACAACTTAATTAGTCTGTCTCAGCCTCAGCCCTGCCTCACATGTACTTTGCTTACATGACTATTTATTCACCACAAAAATGTCGTATTTATTATAAGACAAGAATTGCTATTGTGAGATTTGAATATTATGGTGCTTGAAAATTATGAATCATAGTTCATAGCATATTATAACAGCCCATTAGATAAAATTCTTTATTCTTAATACAAATAGAAAGAGATCTAAATAAAGGATGAAAAACAGAACCAAAAAAAAAAAAAAAAAAACAAATAGAAAGAGATTCTGCTTTACATAGGAAAATAAGAGAAGAAAGGGTAACAGCATCCATTTTATTTGAGTAAAATTTACATAACATAAAATTAACCATTTTAATATATTGATTTGAGTATCATTTAGTACATTTACAGTGCTGTGCAGCCATCACTTCTACATAGTTCCAAAACATTCTCATTACTCTTAAAGGAAACCTCATAAGCATTAAGCAATCACTTTCTGTTCCCTCCTCCCCATGATGCCCCTCCCACTGAGCCATTAATCTATGTTCTCTGTATTTACCTAGTCACATGACACCTCATGTAAATAGCATTATATACTCTTTGTCTCTTTGCAACTGGGTGATTTCAGTTTGCATAATTTTTTCAAGATCCATTCATACTGTGGCATGCAACAGTGTAACTGCATGCAAGAGAATTTAGTTTTTTCATTTTATTTATTGGTATATGTTTGTAATTCATGCAGTTCCCAGTCATGTTGGGGAGTAGTTACATATGTATATTACCACTTTTTTTTATCTTCTTTCCCTTCCTTCCCTCTCTCACCTCCTTTGGTTTCCCAATTACTTCCTTTCTCATACCTGTTAATACTATTTTTTCTTAGCACATGAGGGCTTATAATGTTTATATTGATTAAAATTATTAAGTTCCTGTACATGGCATATCTTTATTCCTTTCATTTTCCTTTCTTCTCCTTCCTCCCTCCCTTTGTTCCCTTGGTCCATTTTTCTTTTGGATGAGATCTGTCCCCTTGTTTCTTTCTAGCAATCTTTTATTATTTTGTTTGTTTATGAGAGATATACAGTACTCGAGCTTGTGTGTCTGATTTATTTTACTCAACATTATGTTTTTCCAAGTGCATCTATTTTCCTACAAATGCTTCAAATTTGTCATTCTTTGTAGCTGAATAGCACATTTTGTGTATCTAATTGTCTGTTGATGGTTGTACAGTCTGCTTCTAGGATTTAGCTATTATGGGTTGTATTTCTATCCACACTGGTATGCAAATATTGCTGTAGTATGATGACTTAAGTTCTGTAGGGAAGATACTTAGCAGGGGGATCACTGGGTCATAGGGAATTTCTAATTTCAATTTCTTTGAGAAATTTCCACACTGATTTTGATAGTGGTTGTACTATTTTGAATTCCCAGCAACAAGGTGGGAGATCCCTTTTTGCCACAGCCATGCCAACATGCTTACAGGATTTTTTGCTGGACTTTTGGAAATATAATAAGTATATGCTTTGGTGAACTGCTCCTTTCATTATAATTGTTTGGTGTTTTCTAAGCACTGCTTACTTGTGCATTGAAATCTTTTCTTACATATGGGGAATTTTCTTCAATAATTTCTGTAACTGTGTTGGTAAACCCATCTGTGCAGTCTTCTAGCCTTTCTCTAACTCTGATTAGCCTTAGATTAGGGTGTTTTTTTCCATCTAGTAACTGCTGCTTAGCTTTCTCTTGTTCTGTTATTTTCTTTTTGGCTTCTTTGAACTCTTTGTTGGAATTCACTATTTTGTCCTAAGTGTCAGATACTGTGTCTTCACATTGGCCATTTCTGGAATGTATGTATTCTATACTGTTCTTTCATTTCAGGTATTTGTATCTGGCATCTTTTTGAATAATTCACTGCCTTGCTTAGCTCTTCTAGTACTTGTTTCCCTGAAATTCACTGTGGGTGTATTGAGTATCATTTCTGTAAACTTTTTGTTCACCCTCTCTTTGTACTCATCTGCTTTCTTCATCCCTTTTCAGGGATTTTTGCTTATTTGTTTTGTTCTCCTTTGCCACTCTTTGTCCTTGAGGGAACTGGCAGGGTTGGAAATCTTCTATTTCCTTGTTTCCTTAATTTGTAGCTGTTCATTTGTTTGTAATTATTTATGTGCATATATACATGTATCTTTTCCACAGTTTCAGTCTTACAACATTTCTATATAATAGTCCTTGAAGTTACACTTCACTGCTTTGCTTATTCTTCAGATAAAGGAGAGAACCTAACCACCTATTAAATCAGAGCCAATGAAAGCACAATTCTACAGGGATAACAACCTAATATACACATGAAACCATATTACCAAATAACTCCAAAGACATACAAAAACTTAAACCAATAAGATGTCCACTGGGAACACTGATTAGATATTCCACTGAGCCACTACAGACATGATTAATAAGTAACATCTTTGCCAGAGAGTCAAGCAATCATACCCCAATTGTTCCTATGGTTGCTCTGCTGCAAAACTGGGGTTAACTCAGATTCAATGCCTATTTCTGCCACGTTGTAGGCATTCTTACAGACTGCTCAAGCCAGTGATCTTCAGTTAGGATCTCCTGCTGCCCCTCTCCCTTGGTGGGTTCAGGAGATAAGTTCACTGGCTATCAGTTGACCTCTGAGTCAGTATTATTCTATGGAATCAATTCAACTACAGCAATAACACTCTAAACTCTTACAGTGGAATCTGTCAAGGCTAATTGAGAAATTACATACCATAAGACTGTATTTTGGGTCTCCCTTTAGTCTAGAGAAGAAATCTACAGCTATACTGTAAGCATTATCATAGCCCATGCCTTGACCCAAGGTTGATGTGCACCAGATGTGTTGGCTGTGTCTCCCTTACTGATAAAATAACAACAACAGTATTCAACAGAAGTTTTATAGAATCAACCATTCAAAGCCCAGGAGGATAGGAATTTACATAATGCCCAAGAGAAACAAAGAGAAATAGAACCAAAAAGAAGAAATGAAAAAAAAATGTTTGAAGTCCTTTGCTCTGTGCCATGAGGAATGGGGAGGGTCAAAGTGTCCTATTGATGCTAAGGACATAATGCCACATATTTAGAAAAGAATAACAAGGAAAACTGTGTACAAAATTGGTAGGGAGAGATGGGAATGGGTTAAGATTCTATGCTGAATTTAAATATTAGAGGAAAAGTTTAAGGGGGTCAATTGAAAAGTGGCGAGTGGAGAAAAGTAAAAAAAAATTTTTTTTAATTAAATAATTTTTTAAAAATAATAATAATTCTAAAAATTAATTAAATTAAAATAATTTTAAAATTATTAATTAATTAAAAATTAATTAAATAATCAAATTTTTAAAATCATAATAAAAATTAAATTTAATTAATTAAATTAAAAATTAAATAATAATTAAAGATTAAATTAATTTAAAAAATAAAATTTTGAATTAATAAAAATTAAATAATTAAAAATTAAATTTAAAATAATTAATTAAAATTTTTAATTAAAAATTAAAAATAATAATAAAAAAACAGGGATAGTAGTCAGCCAAGGTAAAAGTAAGAGGAAATATAGATGAAAAGAGAAGAGTTCCTTTACCTTCTAAAAACTATATTGGGAAGAAGAAAAAAGAAAGTAAGTGTAGGCAATGCACAGTTACACAGATGTACTTATAAAAGAGAATATTGAGAATAGTATAAAATGATGGGGTAAAAATGTGGGAAGTAATGCATCAAAGGAGAACAGCAAAGAGTAAAAAACCAAAGGAAAAAATTTAAAAAGTATAATAAGAATAAAAAATGAGAAAATAGGAGCCAGGGATTTAGTTCAGTGGTTCTGGCACCTGTCTTGCAAACTCAAGGACCCGGATTCGATCCCTGGAGACCACATACAACACTTGGGCATGGAGACTCACACCCAGCAGCAATCAGTACCACATACCATAGTGCTGGGTGTAGTGGCTCATGCCTGTAATCCCAGCACTCGGGAGGCAGAGGCAGGTGGATTGCTGTGATGTGAGTTGGAGGCTCAGCTCAAGGACAGCCTGAACTACAAAGAGAGACCCTGTCTAAAAAGAAAAAAAAAAAAAAAGCGAGAGAGAAAATAATACAGTCGAATGAAGAATAGTAGAAAAAGAAAAAAAAACAAACCACTTGTTTTGGATTTGTTGCCCCCTTCCTCAGGTTCATCTTAAGAAACAAAACTCTGGGCAGGGTGTGAATTTGTCTCCACAGGAAGACCAAGGGTAGTCCACGTGTAGAATGGTACTGCAGTACAGATTTTTTGTTAACAGAGCAAGTAACCGTTATGAGCTTCCGGTCCTGTTTAGCTAGGGCTCAAGCTCACTTGGCTGTCACTGTAGTGAAGTCTGGATGGCTCCAGCCAGTACCTCTCAGCAGAATTCCTTCCCATCTGCTTTCCAACTTCCGGCAGTCTACTCTAACTAGAATCCCCTTCTCTTTTTCGTCTCTTCACTGGGAACTTGCCAGTGAAAAGTTCAAGTCCTGAATCCTTTTCTAAGTAAAAAAGAGGGATAGTTTTGTGCCACCATGTGCTGGCACGTCACTCCATCATCATTCACCTACCGTTGACTCCGGAGGAATCGCTCAAGAAAAAGTGCCTCACATTCTCACTGCTGCCTCCAGCAGTGTAAGATTTCCCAGACCAGGTCTCTGCGAACAGAAAAGTTGACTTCATTGCCTCCCCACCAGAGGCTACGCTTCCACTCTCTGGCGCCACTTCCTGGCCTACAGTGGTGGGCAGTTTCTTCTGTATCACTTAATCCTGTTGTCTTCATTAAGTTCCGTTATGGTTCCCATGCGCCCCCCACTCACTTAGGTTCCTCTCTCAGTTGTTTTCTAGACTGAAGGCGCTTTGTCCTGGAGCAGCTGAGTTGCTGGTCCTCACTGCTGTGCCATTTTCAAACTTCCTAACTCACTCTTTTTTTTAATTGAATTTTTTATTGATACATTTTATATACACATCATGATCACACTCAACACTGAAAATTTATACCACTATATGACATGACTTAATTCTCATTTTTCCCATTTGTCTCCTCACCCTAAAACCCCCACCCCTTATATACATATACTTTGTTTCCTTTTTTAACATCACATTTTTCCTTTCCCCTCATTACTTATTCCTACCCTTTTCCCTTTGAATATTTTCTATTTCTCAATATCTATCATACATTCTAGAACTCACTGACATGTTCAGATTCTCATACCAGAGAAATGATATGGTATGTACACATCTGTGACCTATTTATTTCACTTATGAGTATGCCCTCAAGGTATGTTCATTTGAGTATAAATGATTCAAAGATATTCTTTATGGCAGAGTAATACTCCATTTTGTTAAAAAAAAAACACATCTTCTTTATCCAGGCTCCAGTTGATGGACATTTGTATTGTCTCATTCACTTTTTTTAAGGCTGAAGAGTATTCTGTTTTACTTACATGCCACAGTTTATGATTCATCCATGGAGAACACTGGGTGATTTTTGTCTGTTTTCTATTCTGAATGGTGCTACTATGAACATGTGTGCACAAGTTTTTGAATACCTGTCTTAATTCTTATGCATGTGTACCAAGGAGAAGGGTGTGAATCAGTGGGCCACATAGTTTTATGTTTAATTTTTTTCAAAAATTTCTATATTCCACAGTGGCTGCAACATTTCACATTTTCACTAGCCATGTAGGAGTGCCCCAGTTTTTCCACCTCCTTCCTTGCTGTTATCCATTTTTAGAAACTATAGTCAACTTCATGAGTGTGAAATGGTGTCTCGCTGTGGTCTGATTTGTGTTTCCCTAATGAGTAAAGAGATTTAACATATTTTTATGTTCTTGCATATTTGTGTGTCTTGTTTTAAAAAAAATCTCTTCAAATTATTGATTATTTTTAAATGTTTTTTATTTTGTTATAATATGTTTATGATACATAAAAATTATATTTACTTTAGGGGATTAGAATATATATTGGTCTTTTTAGATTCCCTTTCCCTCCTTACCATGTCCTCTCTTCCTTCTGCAGGAATCCTGACCTTCCCTAAGAAGGTCTACCTCCCTGTTTTCTATAGTTTCTCTTTCATTTTGCTCTTTACATTATTTACAGTTTTGGTTTTTCATGCAAGATAAACAATGTTATACTTAACTTTCTGTTTCCAATTTATTTCACTTTACATATTAATCTCAAGAGCCATCCGTTTTTCTACAGATGTTTCGAATTTATCCTTCTTTAAGGCTCAGTAGTATCGTATTATGTAAATATACCCTGTTTTTATCCATCTTTTTTTTCTTGAGACAAGGTTTCACTTTGCAGTTCAGGCTGGTCCTGAACTCAGCCTCCAACTCACAGAACCTTCTGCCTCTGCCTCCTGAGTGCTGGGATTACAGGTGTGAGCTACCACTCCTGGTACTGTGGTATGTGGTACTGGTTGCTGATGAGCATGAGTCACCACGCCCGGCAATGTTGTATGTGGTACCAGATAGAACTCTGAACCTTGCACTTGCTAAGCAGGTGCTGGAACCACTGAGCTAAATCTCTGGCCCCCTCATTCATCTCTTAATACGCATCTAGACTGCCTCTATAATTTAGCTATTGTAAATTATTCTGCTATCTGCAATCATGATGCGTGTATGTAATGTACCAATAAAGATAAAAAAATTGTTCTGCTCTCATCATGAGTATGGTTATACCATTGTTATATGATGACCTTAACTCTTTTGGGAATATACCCAGGAGAGATATGACTGAGACTAGTGGAATTTTTAGTTTTAGTTTTTTTGAAGAGTATTTCCATGTGGCTTTCCACAGTGGTTGTACTGATTTATATTTCACCGACCATGTAAAGTTTTCCTTTTCATCTACAACCTCACTACCATTGGTTGGTTTTGTGAGTGTGTGTTTTTTATCACAGCCATTCTTACCAGAATATGGTAGATCTAAATTTTAGTTTGATTTGCACTTCCTTAACGACCAAAGATACTAAACAACTACTTCATGCATTTATTGGCCACTTTTACTTCTTTTTAAAAGTCTCTGTTCATTCCAGTTCCCTGTGTTATCTGTGGGCCTTTTGTTTTTGTGGATACCTTTTTAAAAATCTTTTACATATATATCCTAGGAATTAGTCCTCTATCTAATGAGTACTTGGGAAAATATTTTTCCCATTCTGTAGGATGTTACTTCACCCTTGTGATTATTTCCTTCGTTGTGCAGAAGCTTTTCAACTTGATATAATTCCATGTGTTGATATTTGGAATTATTTTTTGTGCAATTTCAGTTAAGTTCAAGTCCTTGCTTGTGCTTTTGTGGTCAAGAGTTTTACCTGTTTTATCTTTCAGCAGATTTCATGTTTCTGTTTTTATATCTCAGACTTTGATGCATTTTGATTTATTTTAGTGTATGAGGAGAGATTCAGTTCTTGATTCTTTCTTCTGCCACTGAATCTTCTGTGTCCCCTGAAATATTTGTCAAAGAGTCTATCGATTCTCCAGCACTTTTTACCCCTTTTATCAAAGATCAGATATCTAAGTGTGATTGAACTTCTGTGTCTTCTATTCTATTCCAGTGGGCTACATGTCTATTTTGTATCAGAATCATGCCATTTTATCACTGTACGTGTGTAATGTAATTTGAAATCTAGTGTTGTTATATTTCTCTTTTTGCTCTTTTGGCTCAAGTTTGCTTTGGTTATTCTAGGTTCCATGTAAATTAAAGTGTTTTTTTCTAGTTTTCTGAAGAACACTGGTGACATTTTGGTTGAAATTCCATTAAATCTATATACTAGCTTTGGTAATGTGGCCATTTTGATACTGTTGGTTCTGATTATGCAAGAATAGGGCATTTGTGTTCATTTTTTGATGTCTTATCCAATCTCTTCTGAGTATTACAGTTCTCATTATAAAAATCTGTTACTTCCTTGGTTTGTTTGATTCCTAGGTATTTAATCTTTTTTTGACATACCATTAAAAGGCAGTGTTTTCCAGATTTCCCTCTGAGTTGATTCATTAGTGGTGTACAGGAATGCTAATGACTTTGTACATTCATTTTTTGTCCTGTCACTGCTGAATTTGCTTGTTAGCTCTGAGAGTGTTATTTTTAAAAAAAAAATTTTTTTGGCTTTTTTAAGATAGGGTCTCGCTTTTGTAGCTCTGGCTGGCTCTGAGTTCACTATGTAACCCAGACAAGCCTCAAACTCACAGAAATCCTCCTGCCTCTGCCTCCCTAGAGCTGGGATTTCAGGCTTGAGCCACCATGCCTGGCACTGTGGTATGTGGTACTGATTGCTGCTGGGCATGAGTCACCACACCCAGCATTGTTGTATGTAGTTACCAGGATCGAACTCAGGACCTTGTGTTTGCAAGGCAGATACTGGAACCACTGAACTAAATTCCCGGCCCTCTGAGAGTGTTCTGGTGGATGTTTCAGGGGCGGTCTTCCAAGTAAGGAGGTGTGTCATCTGAAGATATAGTTTAATTCCTTCCTTTCTTCTTTGTATCCCTTTTAGTTCTTTCTTCTGCCTGATTGAACGAGAATGATTAGAGTGGGCACCCTTGTCTTTTCTCTGACTTGAAGAGGAATGTTTCCCACTTATTCTCCATTTAGTGTGATATTGGCTTTAGATGTGTCATGAATTGCTTTTATTCATTTGAAATAAGGTTTCTATGTCTCTTTTCTTTTCTCTTGAGGTTGTATAAGGGATCTGTACAGCTCCTATTTTTTTTCTTAATTTATTGGTAAATTTCAGGTATACATTATGATCTCATTCATTGAGAATTTGTATCTGTTTGTAATTTATCTTGATTCCTATTTTTTCCCATTCCCCTGCCCTCCCTTCAACTCCATCACCCCCTATATACATAGACTTTGTTTCTGGGTTTTTTTCTTTTTTACCATCTAATTTTCCTTTACCATTTTCATCAGGGTTTTATTTTTATTTTTTAAAATTCAAATCTTTATTGGTACATACACATCATCATCGCATTCAACATTGAGCATTGGTACCAGAGTATGACACAACTTGATTCTCATTTTCCTCCTTCCCCTACCCACCCTGCAACCCCCTTACCCCCATATACATAAGCTTTGTTTTCTTTTCTTTTATTACTATCACATTCTTTCCCCCCTCGTTATTTACCCCTATACCCTCTTTCCTTTTAAATATTTTCTATTTCACAATATCAACTATATATACTACAACTCTTTTACATCATTTTTCATATCAGAGAAAAGATATGATATTTACACATCTGTGACATATATATTTCACTTATGAGGATATCCTCAAGGTACATTCATTTGAGTAAGAATGATTCAGTCTTATAATCTTTAATGGCAGAATATTTTTATTATGAATGGGTTGTGAACTTTGTCAAAGATGTTTTCTTCAAAAAAAAAAACACAAACATGTGTTTCTGCATCTATGAAATGGTAATGTGATATTTAGTCTTGCTTGTATTTATGTGGTGTATTAGCTATACTGAGTAGTACATGCTTTACCATGCTTGGGATGAAGCTAACTTGGTCCTGATATATGAACTTTTTAAAGGATTTGTTGCATACTATTTGCAAATATCTTGTTGAGGATTTTAGTGTGTATGTTCATCAACAAGATGGACACATAGTTTTCCTTTCTTTTTTTTTTTTGTCATTGTCCAATTTGAGTATCAAGACTTCAAGAAATGAGTTTGACAGTGTCCTTTCCTTTTGACTTAATTGAAGAAGTTGAGAAGTATTGGTGTTAGTTTTCTGAAGTTCTGATGAAGTTCAGCACTGTATCTGTTGGGCCTGAAGCTTTCCTTAGATGGTAGCTTTTTTTCCCTTGCCTGTTATTATTTTAATCAGGGATTTTTTATCTCCTTGGTTCAGTTTTAATAAGTTACATGTGTCTAGAAATGTACCTATTTCTTCTAGATTCTATAGTATGTTGAAATACAAGTTTTCAAAATAGTTTCTTGTAATCCCCTAGATTTTACTGATATTGATTATGATTTTCCCTTATTTGTAATTGCATTAGGATGATAAGTTTGACCTTACGACTGACTGATCTTTATCCCCTTGAAGAACCAACTCTTAGATCCATTACTTTTCACTCTAATCCTTTACTTTCCTCCTACAAGTGTTGAACTTGCTTTATTAGTAACTTGAAATGCATCATTAGATTATTCATTTGGTAATACGTTCTATTTTTCTAATACAGGTACTCAGACCTGTATACATCCTTCATTCTGTCCCACAGGTTTTGATATGTTGTACTGAGATTGCTGTTTAATTGTAGGAATGTTTTAATATCTTCCAGATTTCTTCTCTGAACCATTAATTATTCAGAAATGTATTGTTTGTTTGGATCTATGTGTTTGTACAATTTTTGTGGTTTCTTTTGCTATTGATCTCTAGTTTCATTTTATAATGATCTGATTGGAGACAAGATGTTATTTCAGTTTTAAAATTTATTTAAACATGCTGTATGAGCTACAATATGGTCTGCTTTGCAGAAAGTCCCATGGACTACTGAGAAGGACATGTATTTTTCTATTGTCAGATGAAACACTATTTTGTTATATGTTGAGTTCATTTGTTTAATGATACTGTTCAACTCGGATATTTGTTGAGTTTTTGTGAATTTACTGATAATTTTTTGGGAACTAGGGTATTTATGATTCCTCACATTGCATTATTTTTCAAAGCTGAATTTTTTTCTGTTTTCTTTGTTTAACTACTGTCCAAATAAGATGAATTCTTCCTTTGAGTTTTTTGGTTATTTTGGCCTTTCTGTCTGTGTCTAGACTGCTCATAACTACTTTCTACAGTGTTGTTTTGATAGTCATGAATTTCTTTAGATTGCCTTTATTGTTGAAGTTTTTTATTTCTCTGTCAATTTGAAAGAATAATTTTTGAGTATACTGTAATCTGGACTAGCAGTTATTTTCTTTTAGGACTTGAAAGACTACTCTGCTCTCTTGGCTTTTAAATTTTGTGTTTAGAAAGCTACTTTTCCTTTGTTAGTCTTGCCTATATAAATTACTTGATGTTTTTCTCTACTGGCTTTTAGTAGTCTCTCTTTGTTCTGAATTTCTGGAATTATGACTCGAATGTAACATGGAGAAGGTTTTCTTGGTTGTGTATATTGGCATTTCTAAATACTTTACTTTCCTGGGTGTCCATTTCAGTCTCTAGATTTGGAAAATTCTGCTCAATGATTTCTGCAAATAAATTTTTTAATAACTTTTCTGTCCTCCTCTGGTCCTTCCTTGACTTGTATGATTTTTAGGTTAGTTCTTGTAGAATTACATAGGAGCTCTTCAATCCCCTATCATCATTTCTTGTTTTTAGAGTATTGCCAAATAAATGCTGTAATATATTATTCTTGTCCAGTAGGCCTGAAATTCTCTTTCCTTATTGGTTTTGTATATTGGAATGGCTTTAAAATGTATTTTTTGATTTCCAAGAACTCTGCTTGATTCTTTTTCATAGTGTCTAATTCTTTCTTTCTTTCTTTTTTTTTTTCAAGTTTTTTGAGACAAGGTCTTGTTTTGCAGTTCAAACTGGCCCTGAATTCACTGTGTAGCCCAGGTGAGCCTCAAATTTAAGGCAGTCCTCTGCTTCTGCTTCCTGACTGCTGGGATTATAGGCGTGAGCCACCACACCTGGCATTATGGTACTGGTACTGAAAACTGGTGGGTGTGAGTCTCCATGCCTGGCATTGTTGTATGTGGTTACCGGGGATTGAACTTGGGACCTTCTGCTTGCCAGGCAGATGCCAAAACACTGAGCTAAGGCCGAGGATTTGCCTGTCTTGCAAGCACAAGGGCCCGGGTTCGATTCCCCGGAAACCATACACCATACTGGGTATGGAGACTCACACCCCAGCAGCAATCAGCACCACATACCACAGTGCCAGGCGTGGTGGCTCACGCCTGTAATCCCAGCACTCAGGAGGCAGAGGCAGGAGGATTGCTGTGATGTGAGTTTGAGGCTGAGCTTAGGGCCAGCCTGAACCACAAAGTGAGACCCTGTCTAAAAAGTAAATAAATAAGCTAAATTCCTAGCCCCTCTAATTCTTTATTAAGGTGTTCATTCATATCTTGAATTGTCTTTTTTAATACATTCAGTTTTGTGTGTCTTAAGTTTGATGAACATCTTATTAATTAAATCTTTTATCAACTTATTTACATTCTCTTTGAATTCATTGAACATCTCATATATTTGTTTCTTCTTATCTCTTTAAATGTTTTAGCCATTTTGTTTTTGAGTTCTTTGACTAATCCCATACATGTGAGAACAGCTTTGGTGGGGAATTAAGAATTTTTTGAAGCACCTTACTACTTTATGTTTTCAGTGATTTGTATTTTTTTGTGTTGAATATTGTTGAGCATTTGGACTACAAAGCTCTGTCTCTAAAGTAGTGATTCTTCATCCTTAATTGCAAGAGATAACAACTAGTGGTAATATCAACATCCAAAGAACAGAATATATATCAATATATTATTTAGAACTTGTTTAACAAGTTTTCTTCTTTTGATAAATGATTGAAAATGATCAGAAAATGGCTCAGAGATAGGTAAAAATGAAACAACAAAAAAGGATTGGAAAAGTAACTAAACAAAGACTGAGAAACACAGGAGACTAAAAAGAGAAAAGAAGATGAAAACAAGAGAGATAACAGTATTGATGATATTATTTTTATCCTTAAAGAAAGAAGAAGAGGAAAGAGGTTTGAGAAGATATGTATGGGAAGACCAGGAAAAAAGTAAAGGGAGGGATGTATAAGTAGAACATACAAGAGTCTTTATGGAGAGCATTCCAAATTTATAAACTAGTAAAAACCTTAATAGACAACCCAAGCGATGACCTTTGTTAAGAAAGTACCTGATAAGTTATCATAGAACACTGTGGAAACGCAAATGATAATTACCATGCATATATAGTTATTCATAAACTTATGCCCCTCAAATATACTCTGAATAGAAAACAAGAAGACATCATTCATTGCTAGAGTAGCACTACTTTGGGATATTGCTTGTGTATTCTGAAACTTTGCTGAATTTGTTCATTAGCTCTAAGAGTTTTCTTTTGGATTATTTGAACATATCTATATGTAGGATTTTGTCATCTGACAGTAAATATAATTGTGCTTCTTTCCAACTTGGATGTATTTTATTTCACGGTTTTGCCTGATACCTGGTTTGAACTTCCAGTATAGTGCTGAATAGAAATGATGAAAGCAGGAATGACAGTTTTGTTCTTGATCTTAGGGGAAATATTCAGTTTTCAATTGCTGAGAATACTGTTAGCTGTGGATTTTCTGTATGTGTTTTGATTTTTCCCTCTGGTAGAAGGGATTGAATTCAGGATTTTGTGCTTGCCAGAAAGGTGCAGTGTCACTTCACTGAGCTACATCCCTGACCCTTCTATTCATGTTTTTATCAATAGGAAGAAGTTGCCGTGTACTACTAATTTCTCAAGCACTTTTTTTATTCAGACGTGTACAATATTGTTACATGCTTTTCAAAATCAAATAAGATGGCTGCGTAAGAGTCGTTTTCTTCATTCTGTTAATATCATGTATTGCATTATTGATATTGTATTGTAAACTAGCCTTACATTTCTTGGATAAACCTCAGTCATGATGTGAAAACATGTATACCAACAATTAGAGAAATTTGAAAAAATGACAAATTTCAACAAACATACAATTTACTGAAATAACCTTGAAAAGTGACAAAAACAAGGATGGAATGTTTTACTACCTCAATGAATTCTATTTCCTAGTATTTGCTTAACAAATTTTATAAGTACATTCATAAGAGACATTTATATGTAATTTTCTTGTGATATCTTCTTCCAATTTGATTATCGGAAGTGCACAGGTCTCACAGTGTGATTAGGAAATGTTACCTTCTCTTCAATATCTTATAAGACTTTGAGAAGAATGAATGTAAGTTCTTTTATAAATGAATTCTTTTAGGATTCATGATTGAAGTTACATGGCTCTATGGTGCTGGGAGGTTGTAATTACATGTTCTATCCTTGCTTATTACTGTTTAGATTTTCCATTTGGTTTTTTGTTTGTTTGTTTGTTTTTGAGACAGGGTCTCACTTTCGAGTTCAGGCTGGCCCTGAGCTTAGCCTCAAACTCACATCTCAGCAATCCTCCTGCCTCTGCCTCCTAAGTGCTGGGATTACAGGCATGAGCCACCATGCCCGGCACTGCGGTATGTGGTACTGGTTGCTGCTGGGCGTGAGTCTCCACACCCAGTATTGTATGTGGTTACCGGGGAATCGAACCTGGGTCCTTGTGCTTGCAAGACAGGTGCCGGAACCACTGAGCTAAATCCCCTGCCCCCTTTCCATTTGTTTTTAACTTCATTTTGTTAGGCTGTGTCTCTCAAAATTTATCAATTTCTTCAAAATCTTCCAATTGTTGACATATAATTTTTCATAGTATTCATTTATGATCTTTGCATTTCTGTGGAAAGAGAAAATTCAAATAAGATTATAAATGAAAATGGAATCATTCTCTATTTAATTTATTTGTCCTATTTATTATTTTCTTCTGTTAACTTTAAACTTACTCTTTTTTTAGTTCTTTGAAATGTAAAGATTATTTGCTTCAGATCTTTATTAATATAGTCATTGACTGCTATTAATTTTAGAACTCTTTTTGCTTGGTTTCACACTTTTTAGTTTATTATGTTTCCATTTTTGTTTGTCTTCAGATTTTTTTTTTTTTTTTAACAGGGTCTCGCTTTGTAGTTCAGGCTGGTCCTGAACTCAGCCTTGAACTCACATCACAGCAATCCTTCTGCCTCTGCCTCCTGAGTGTTGGGATTATAGATGTGAGTCTCCACACCCAGAATTGTGGTATGTGGTGCTGATTGCTGATGGGCGCACCCAGCATTGTTGTCTGTGGTTACTGGATCGAGCCTGGGCCCTTGCTCATGCAAGGCAGGTGCTGGAACCACTGAGTTAAATCTCCAGCACATCTTCAGATATATTTTTTTTTTCTTAGGTTTTTTTGAGACAGGGTCTCACTTTGTGGTTCAGGCTGGCCCTGAGCTCAGCCTCAAACTCACATCACAATCCTCCTGCCTCTGCCTCCCGAGTGCTGGGATTACAGGCGTGAGCCACCACGCCCAGCACTGTGGTATGTGGTACTGGTTGCTGCTGGGTGTGGGTCTCCACACCCAGTATTGTTATGTGGTTA
>PVIR01012890.1:0-10001 GCA_004026965.1 Petromus typicus | reverse complement strand
CCATCTTCAGATATTTTTTTAAAATTTACAGTTTTATGCAAGAGATGCAAATGAAAACAACATTAAGATTTCATCTCACTCCACAAAGAATGGCTGCTATCTCAGAATTAGCCAGCAACAAATGTTGGCGAGGCTGCAGAGAAGAAGGAACCCTTCTCCACTGTTGGTGGGAATGCAGACTCGTACAACCTGTGTGGAGATCAGTTTGTAGATTCCTCAAAAAGCTAGAATTGGAGGTCCCATTTGACCTGGCCAATGCAATGCTAGGTATATACACACAAGATTTGAAAGATTCATATCACAGCAAGATATGTGCAGCTATGTTTATAGCAGCTCAGTTTGTGATTGCTACATCTTGGAAACAACCAAAAATTCCATCAATTGGAGACTGGATAAAAAAGCTGTGGTTCTTCTACAGAATGGAGTATTACTCTGCCATAAAAAATGATAAGTTTGAATCATTTCTACTTAAATGGACGTACCTTGTGGACATCCTCATAAGTGAAACAAATAGGTCACAGGTGTAAATTTCACATCTTTTCTCTGGTATGAGAAAATAAAGATGTAAATGAGTTCTAGAATGTATGTTATATATTGTGAAATAGAAAATGCTCAAAGCAAAATGGAGTGAAGGGGGGAAAATAATGAGATTATAACAGAAAAGAAAAGAAACAAACTTTATGTATATAGGGGGTAGGGGTGGTATGGTAGGTAGGGCTATGGGAAAAATGAAAATTAAGTTGTGTCATATCCTGGTACAAATTCTCATTGTTGAGTGCAATCATGATGTGTATATGTAATAAAGATTTCAGTTTTTTAAAAATGTACAATTTTGAGGCTGGGGATTTAGCTCAAATGGTACTGCCCCTGCCTTGGGAGCATAGGGGCCCAAGTTCAATCCCCAGTATGACAAAAACAATAAATAAAATAAAAAATTTACTCTTTGTCGCCTCAGAATTAGTAATATTTTTGAAACATTTAGTAGAATTCACCAGTGAAACCGTGTTTCTTTTTTTTCTCCTGTGACCTTTCTGTCTTGCTGATTTTCTTTTTATTTGTTAAAGGTGTGTTCACATTTTACTTTACCATGGTAAGAAACTAAGATCTACTTTCTTAACTTGTTTTTATACATACATTAGTGTTGACTATACTTACAGTGTTATAGAGACCACTAGAGTACAGTTATCTTGCTTACATTTCATGCTCATTAATCACTAACTCCATTTTCTTCATCATAGGCCTTGACAACGTTTTCAAGTCAGTTATGATAGCTTGTATATTTTTGGAAATTTGTTTATTGCATATAGTTCTGTATATATTTGTTCCTAGAATTCTAGTACAGACTTTTCTATTTCTATAAATTGTTCACTTTCATTTCTGACTCTAGTATTTTGTCTTCTCCTTTTCTTCAGTCTCATTAAAGGTTCGTCAATTTTGTTAACCTATTCATTTTCTCTAACTTTTGACTATATTAACTCTGTTGTTTTTGTATTTACTATTTCATTTCTTTCCATTATAATCTTTATTGTATCTTTCTTTTCCTAGCTCTGAGTTTAGTTTGTTCTTCCTTTTTTATTCCTTAAGGTGTAATCTTAGTACAGTGGTTTGGGATTTTAGCTCTATTTTAATGTAGGCATTTATAGCAACATTCTTCATGCTTTTACTATATTCCACAGGATTTGAATTACTGTGTTTTTTATTTTATCATTAACTTTACTTGTGATTTATTCTTTAACCGACAATTAAATGTGTATTGCTCCTCCATATTTTTGAAATTTTTAATTTTCATTGTTACTGACATTATTCTACTGTAATCAGGGAAAATACTTTTTATGATTTTCTTCTTTTAAATCTAACAGAACTTTTTGTGGCCTAACATATGGCCTTTACTGCATAATGTTCCATGTGCACTTGAGAAAACTATGTTTTCTGCTGTTTTGGGGTTGAGTGTTCTTCATGTCAGTTAGATCTAATTGGTTCATAAAGTTGTTCAGGTTTTTTACTTCGTTACTTGTCTTCTAATCTTTCTATTTGTATTTGTATTTGAAAGTGACTATTGATATCACACTGTCTATATCTCCCTTGCATTCAGTGCTTACTTTCTATATTTTAGGACTGTCTTTGGGGTGTATATACATTTATAGGCATATCATCTTTGTACTAGATTAGCTCCTTTATCAGTGTATAATATTCACTCATATTATCAGTTTTAATTATATCTTGTCTCATATTAATATAACAAGCAACCATAGCTTCCTTTTGGTCACTATTTGCACGGGTATGGTTTTCCACATTTCCACATTTGACAAATTTGTTTGGATCTAAATTGCATCTGGTAGACAGCATATAATTTGGTCATGCGTTTTTGATCATTCTACCAGTTTCTCCCTTTTGCCTGAAGAGTTCATATCATTTTTTTTCTTTTGGTTTCATTATATATGGAATTGAACCTAGAGTATGCACATTGAACTATATCCTCAGCCAATTTTGCATTTTTCATTTTAAACAAGATCTCACTAAGTCACTGAGTTGCCCGGGCTGAAGTTGAATTTGGGATTTTTTTCCTTAGTCTCCCAGAGGACTGGGATTACTGGCATAAGCCACCACACCTGGATAATCAGTGATGAGAAAGAGTTTACCTTCTGCCTTTGGCATTTGTTTTATGTATCTTTACATCTTTTTGTTGCATTTGTACCTTAATGCCTTTAGGGTGTTTTTGTTTTTGTTTTGAGACAAGGTCTCACTTTGTAGTTCAGGCTGGCCCAAAACTCACTATGTAGCCCAAGCTAGCTTCGAGTTTACAGCAATCCTCCTGCCTCTTCCTCCTGAGTGCTGGGATTACAGGTGTGAGCCACCACACCCGGTATTGTGGTATGTGTTTACTGGGAATCAAATCTGGGACCTTGTGCTTGCCAGACAGACCCTGGAACCACTGAGCTAAATCCCTGACCAATGCCTTTAGTTTTAATAGACTTTTTTTAAAAACATTTTTAGCAAAACTGAACAGAAATAAGTTTCCATGCAAAGAATCTGCCCCATATATACACAGCCTCCATCATTGTCAACACCCAACACCAAAACAGTAGCTTTTACAAGAGAAGACCATACACTGACATATCATCCAAGTTCATAGTTCACATTAGCATTCACTCTGTTTTTTGCACATTCTATGGGTATTGATAGACATCTAATGACATGTGTCCACAATTATGGTACCATATAAAGAATTTTCACAGTCCTAGAAATACTCTGTGTTCTACCTATTCATCCATTACTTCCCCCTAATTCATGGAAATCATTAACTTTTTAACTATGGCCAGACTTCTGCCTTCTCCATAATGTCATGTCATTGGAAACACACAGTTTGTAATCTTTTCACACTGACTTCTTTCACTTGTTTAATATGCATTTAAGATTTTTGCTGTGTTATGGGGCTGGGGGTTTAGCTCAGTGTTTCCAGCATCTGTTTTGCAAGTGCAAGGGCCCATGTTCGATTCCCAGTAACCACATACAATACTGGGTGTGGAGACTCACGTCCAGCAGCAATCAGCACCACATACCACAGTGCCAGGCGTGCTGGCTCACGCCTGTAATCCCAGCACTGGGGAGGCAGAGGCAGGAGGATTGCTGTGATGTGAGTTGGAGGCTGAGCTCAGGGCCAGCCTGAACTACAAAGCGAGACCCTGTCTCAAAAAACCTAAAAAAAAAAAAGATTTTGCCATGTCTTTTTATGGCTTGATAATTCATTTATTTTAGTACCAAAGACTAATCCATTGTATGGATATACCATGGCTTATTTATTAATTCATCTAGTAAGAGATATCTTGATTGTATTCATGTTTTGGCCATTTTGAATAAAATTGATTATTGGAGGCCAATCAGTTGTCTGATCTACCTAGAGGGCAGTGCAACAAAATATAAAGAAAAAAAGAGACACACTTTCAAAATACATAGGAGTTTAGGAGGTCAGTGCCAGCACTGGCAGAGGTAAAGATACTCTCAATTAGCCATTATTGATTGAGTGAGCACAATAATCCTGGGAAGTGAACAGCTTTCTTATGCTGTTGAAGCTCTCATGTTGATGAGGACTCTGAGAGAGCACAGCGTTCTTACTATTGTAGGTGGGACAAGATAGCATGCTAGTAAGTAATTTATTTCCCCAGGTGAAGTTTTTTCTTTAAATTATTACTCTGTTCTCAAGGAACCAGGATGTCTATAGCTGAGGTCATCTTGCCCTTGAGCATCACAGTATCATGGAACCATTGAGACCTGACTGACCAGAGGCATATGGAGTTATGTTTCTGCATACCAGAGCTAGATCTCAGGCAAGACACCAGGCTTTAGATGAGCCCTAACCTCAGTTTAATTATAAAATGATTCTTCCTCCAAAATTATACAGAATGGCTGTCAACAAGTGATGAAATGTCTGTGTCTGGGATTTGTGTGGATGTAAGTTTTTAGTTGATGTGAATAAATACCAAAATGTGGGATAGCTCAGTGGTAAGAGTACATAGTGATTCATAAGAAACTGCTGAAATGCCTGCCAAAGAGAATGAGCCACCGAGCATCTCCACTGGCAACAAATGAATATTTCAGTTGTTCTATATCCTTGACTGCATTATGTGTGGTCAGCGTTTGGAAATGTTGCCACTCTAATACGTGTGTGATAGTATCATTTTTTTTTCTGCAGGGGACCACATTATTGATAAGGTATGAAGTAACATGGAAACAGTGCAGACTGTAAAGAGTTAACCCTACAATTAGTTTGTTTTGAGAAATGAGTGCGGCTGAAGCCTATGTGCTGAGGCCAAAGTAACTTGCACCCAAATTCCATTCTCGCAATTAAAGCTTTCTTAATTAGCAGGACAGTGTTCCAGTTACAACCATATACTTTGTCTATTTATGGCAAAATATGTAGTACCCTTTCAGTTTCTCACACCAGAGAGAGAATGTGATATATACATGTGTGTCAAATTTATTTCACTTAACAGTATTGTCTCAAGGTGCATACATTTAGCTATACATGTCTCAAGTCCGTCTTTCTATATGGATGAGTAGAACTCCACTATAAGAAAGTCACATATATTTATCCATTCATTACTTGATGGGCATTTGTGTTGTTTCTAAGATTTAGCTATTACAAACAGTGTTGCTATAAATATGAGTGCACATATGTCATTGTGGTATGATGCTTTTACTTGTTTTGGGAAGAATCACAGAAGAGGAATAATAGCTGGGTCAAGTGGCATCACTAATTCTAATTTTTTGTGGAATCTCCAAACTGATTTCCACAGTGGGTTGTACCAAGACTACACTCCCACCAATGGCGAATCAGATTCCTGATACAAAATAAAATGGGCAGAGACTCAGGTATCCAGTAGCAGGGATTTATTGAGGAGGGGTACCTGCCACTGATCTAAACGTGGAGGAGCTTCAGGGAAGGACAACGCAGGCAGGTGGTTATATACACCTGAGGGTGGGGACTAGTGCCCAGGGGCAGGAAACACAGTGTAACTTTCTAACTAGTGGGTTCATGTATGACAGAATGGTGACATAAAGGGGTTGTGGCAAGACATGGGGCATTATGGAAAGGAGAAAGGCAATCTTTAGCAGGAACTCCACATCAGCTTTGTTCTGTACCAGCCTTACCAGTTCCTTTTACCTCACAGCCCTGCCAGTATTTGTTGTTTGTTGATTTCTCATTAGCCATTCTTTCTGAAGTGAGAAAGAATCTCAGTATTATTTTAATTTGCAGCTCTCAGATAATTAGTGATGTTGAACATTTTCACATGCAGTTATCTTCAGTTTATATGTCTTCATCTGAGAAGTGTGTATTCATTTCAAGTACCCATTTAGGATAGGTCTTTAAATTTGGGAGATATGATTTTTTTTCAATTCTTTCTATGTTCTAGGTATTAGTCATTTATCTGAGGGACTACTGGCTAAAATTTTTTCCCATGCTTTAGCTTGTCTGTTCACTCTGCTGGTGATTTCTTTTGCTGTGTAAAAAACTTATTAATAAGATGAAATCCCATTTGTTGATTCTTTTTATCATTTCCCATGCAGTCTGGATCTTGTTCATGAAGTCCTTACCTACCCCTATGTTCTCAAGACTTCTACCTATTCTTTCTTATGGCATATTTAATGTTTCTGTTATATTATTCAGATGTTTGATCCATTTTTATTTTAATTTAGCTCATGGTGAAAGATGTGCGTCTAGTTTTAATCTTCAGCATGTAAAATGTTACCACTTACTAAGCACCACATATTAAAAAGACCATCTTTCCTTCAGTAAACATGTTTGAGCCCCTTTGTCAAAGATAAACTAGCAAAGTATGTTTGGGGTTGTTAGGGCTTGTATTTATGCCTCCCCCCACCCCAAAAGCCTCATGCTTTTTCAAAGAGGAATAATTTTATTATTAAATATATTTAATATGATATATAAAATATATCATATATTTTTAATTTTATTCTTTTTCAAAGAGGAATAACTGAATTTTACAAATGTTTTCTCTCATTCTGTGAGGTATGCTAATGGTGTTTTCATTGGGATTGCCTTAAATCTGTATAAAAATATGGGCAGTATGGCCATTTTCACTCTGTTAGTTCTTCCTGCACAAGGTCAAGGAGTGTCTTTCCATTTTCTTATTTTGATCTTTTTCAGAATGCTGTAATGTTCAATGTATAGGTCCTATTCTTCTTCAGATTGATTCCTAGGTATTCCATTTTTTTTTTTCATCTTTGCTGTGAAAGGTGTTTTTTGCCCTAATTTTTTCAATGAGTCTGTTATCACTATTACTTTTTGAATGTTGACTTTGTATCCAGCTACACTACCAAATTTGGTCATTAAATCTATAAGTTTTTTGATGGACTTTTTGGGGTCTTCTCTATAGAGAATCACATCATCTTCAAATAATGATAATTTACTTTCTTCCTATCCTATCTTTATTTCATTTTTTTTTGTATAATTGCTCTGTCTAATGTTTCCAGAACTATATTGAATAGGAGTGGTGATAGTGGGCATCCTTGTCTTGTTCCTTATTTTAGAGTGAAAGCTTTCGGGTTGTGACCATTCAATATTATGTTCACTATTGGTTTGTCACAAATGGCTTTTATCAGATTGAGGTAAAGACCATCTAAAGCAGTTTTCTGTTGTTTTTTTTATCACAAATGATTGTTGAACTCTGTCAAATGCTTTTTCTATGTCTATTGAGTTGATCATATGATTTTTGCCTTTGGCTTTGTTGATATTGTGTACTACATTTATTGATTTGTGTATGTTGAACCATCTGTGGATCTCTAGAATGAATTCTACTTTGTCGTGGTATATAATCTTCTTGATGATTTGTTGCATTCTGTTTGCCAGTATCTTATTAAGGATTTTTGTATCTGTGTTCATAAGGAAATGGGCCTGTAATTTTCTTTTTTTCGTTTGTTCCTTCTTTGATTTTGGTATTAGAGTAACACTTGCCCTCAAGGATGATTTGGGGAGTATTGTGTCTCTATTTCATGAAAAAGTGTGAAGTGTAATGGCACTTCTTAAATATGATTTATGTGACTTATATCTCTTCTAAATTGCTAATAAACTTCAGCAGTGAGGCCATCAGGACCTGGGCTTTTCTAAGATGGTAAATTTTATGTTGTATTTTTAATTTAATTAAGTGATGATATTTAGAATTTTTGTATCTTTTTTATTCTATTGATTTTATTGGTACATTTTAAGTGTACATTATAATCTATTTTCAAATCTTTGTCTTTCTCCTTTCCTCATATTTTTTCCTTCCTTTCTTTCCTGTGCTCCACATCCTCCCTACCTTCCCTTCTGTTTTGGACATTTTCTTCTGTTTTACATTATCTATTATACATTTTGGTCTTCATTTACTCTTACAGTTTCTCACACCAGAGAAAGTGTTCAGTATTTACATATATGTGTCCTATTAATTTCACTTGATTATGGCCTCAATATGTATCCACTTGGCCATAGATGTTTCTAATTTATCAGTCTTTATGGCTGAGTAGTACCCCATTTTATTTTTTTTAAAAACCCATATCTTTTTTTTATTCAAATCTTTATTGGCACATTATGAATACACATCATCATCGCATTCAACATTGAGAGTTTGTACCAGAATATGACACGACTTGATTCTCATTTTTTCCCCATTCCCCACCGATCCTGCAACTGCCAACCCCCTATTACATAAACTTTGTTTCCTTTTTTTATTACTATCACATTCTTTTTCCCCTCGTTATTTACCCCTATACCCTATTTCCTTTTAAATATTTTCTATTTCAGAATATCAACTATATATACTAGAACTCATTTACATCTTCATTTTCTCATACCAGAGAAAAGATAATATATTTACATGTCTCTGACCTATTTATTTCACTTATGAGGATGTCCTCAAGGTATGTCCATTTGAGTATGACTCAAACAGGTCATTCTTTATGGCACAGTAATACTCCATTCTATAGAAGAACCACATCTTCTTTATCCAGTCTCCTGTTGATGGATATTTTGGTAGTTTCCAAGATTTAGCAGTCACAAACTGAGCTGCTATAAACATGGGTGCACATATGTCACTGTGATATGAATCTTTTAATTCTTGTGTGTATATACCTAGCAAAAGAATGGCCAGGTCAAATGGGATCTCTAATCCCAGCTTTCTGAGGAATCTTCACACTGGTTTCCACAAAGGTTGTATGCGTCTACACTCCCATCAACAGTGGAGAAAGATTCCCTTTTCTCCTCAGCCTTGGTAACATTTGTTTCTGGTTAATTCTGAAATAGCAGCCATTCTTTGTGGAGTTAGCTGAAATCTCAGTGTTTTTTTCATCTGTGTCTCTTGAAGGACCAGTGATATTGAGTATTTATTCATATACTTCTTAGCTGCTCTTACTTCTCCCTCTGAAAATGTCTGTTCATTTCAGATGCCCAGTTTTGAATTGGGTCATTAAATTTGGGTGGGCTGATTTTTTAAGCTCTATATATTCTAGATAGGAGCCCTTTGTCTGAGGAACAGCTGGTAAATATTCTTTCCCATATTGATGGTTGCCTTTTTGCTCTGTTGGTGGTTTCCTTCGCTGTGTGAGAAACTTTTTAATAGAATGAGATCCGATTTGTTGATTTCTTCTGCTAATTCTTGTGCTATAGAGGAAAAAACCGTATCTTCTTTATCCAGTCAGCAGTTGATGGGCATTTGAACTGTTTCCAAGATTTTCCTTTTACAAACTATGCCATGTTGACAGCATGGTTGTGCGTATATCACTGTTGTATAATGCTTTTAATTATTTCATGAATATACTCAGCAGGTGAATAGCTGGGTCAAATGGAACCTTTAATCCTAATTCTTTGAAGACTCTTCATACTCATTTCCACACTGGTTGCACTGGTCTACACGTCCATCAAGAGTGTAGAAAAGTTCATTTCTCCCCACAGCCCAGCCAGCATTTGTTTTTGGTTGGTTTCTTGTAGCAGCCATTCTTTCTGAAATGAAATGGAATCTCTTGTTGTTTTCATGTGCCCCTGTCAAATGACCAGTGATAATGAACATTTCAAATATGTTTGTTTGTTGATTCTACTTCTTTGTGTTAGAACTGTCTTTCCTTTCAGATGTCTATCTTTGGGTTATATCTTTAAATATGAAGGGTATGATATTTGGAGGTTCATTATATATTTCAGATAATAGTGCTTTGTTTGAGAAGCAGACGCTGATATTTTTTTCCCACACCATAGGTTGTCTCTTCACTCTGTTGCTTTCATTTTCTCTGCAGAAATTTTCTAATAAGATGATATCTCAGGGCCGGGGAGTTAGCTCAGTGGTTCCGGCGCCTGTCTTGCAAGCGCAAGGGCCCGGGTTCGATTCCCCGGTAACCACATAACAATACTGGGTGTGGAGACCCACACCCAGCAGCAACCAGTACCACTATACCACAGTGCCGGGCGTGGTGGCTCATGCCTGTAATCCCAGCACTCGGGAGGCAGAGGCAGGAGGATT